>JBBPMD010000202.1:0-39566 GCA_038090095.1 Zangia roseola
GTTGCACCAACGCAAGTTCTCCTACCGCCTCGACGGCGACAACGTTCGCTTCGGACTGAACAAGGACCTCGGCTTCGACGAGAAATCCCGCGTCGAAAACATCAGACGTATCGGCGAGGTACGGAACGTCCAACGTCGCCTGCTCGCTTCATCTGACAGATCATGGCGTGGATTGTCAAGGTCTCGAAACTATTCTCAGATGCGGGGTGTATTACGATCACTGCTTTCATCTCGCCTTACCGTGCGGACCGGGAGGTAGCTCGCGAACTCCATCAAAAGGCTAATATGTCCTTCATCGAAGTGTTCATCGATGCACCCCTAGCCGTCGTAGAACAGCGCGACCCCAAGGGATTGTACAAGAAAGCCCGTGCTGGAGAGATCAAAGGTGAGTTTGCCCTTTATTTTCGCCAACATGAGTTTGATCCACCCACTCAGATTTCACTGGAGTATCTGCACCATACGAGGCACCAGTGAACCCTGAAATTCACATCAAGACCGATGAGTGTGACGTGAAGCGGGCAGTGGAGATTATAGCGGAATACCTTGGAAAGAATAACTATATCTGAGACCACCATATATAATCCCGGATAGATGTCAGGGTGCACTTCACTAGGAAATGATATAGGAATAATGTCCATGGGTACCAGTAGATGACAAGCAGGGCGATGCATGAAGTACGAAAATTCCGAGACCGTTATTTTCAGTGAAGTTCTGTCGTCATAGAACGCTTGGACTGAACGTGAATGTTGCTTTCCACGTGGGTGATAGCGTTAAAGGAAGCTTGCTCTGCTGGGGTTTCCTCCTGCTCCTCCGCTATTGCATCCTCGCCTGACTGTTCCAGCATGTTGGCGAAACCAACCTCAATGGCGGACAACCATCTGGTGAGGTCATCTACGGTCCGGGCTAGGTAAGAATTCGTGGCCTCCTGTGACTCCGTGAGGGCTACAAAATCAAGCGGTTGAATGGGTGGGCCAAGGGTAGACTCGACAGGCACTGATGTTAATGAGAGCGAGGCACCATGTGAGAATTTTGTGAAGCCGGACTTGCCACGTCTGTCAGTGCGTGGCGGCGAGCTGCTCCTCGTGGTGGGTAGTGAAAGTGTTGATGCGTTCGCATCTGCACGGATACCTATGCTATGCGGACCGTGTAGAGTGGGCGAAATGTTAGATTGAGAGTTAGGAACGACGTTCGATGGGGACGGTGGGAGTAAATCGGACATCCCCATTTGATGCTCGGATGTAAGAAAAGGAACCTAAAAGAATTAACCCCAGTTTCGGACAATAAACAATGATGATAAACTTATATATACCTTTACCACGTCTTTCAGCCCTGGCATACCTAAGCTCTTCGTGGAATTAGCCCCATCACTTCCTTTACTCGAACCACTAGTGCTCCGATCTCGTGCAGCAAATGGCTTGACAGGCGGTACAAGAGGTGAGGTAGGTGTGCTCTCCATAACGGCAACTGAAGCCTGGCGGACGAGGCTGGGCTTCCTTGCCAAGGGAACTCCAGAGGGAGAAGTTTCAACCGGAGAAGACTCTGCATCCGTCGTATTAGCGGATCGTGTCCTAGTGATGTGTAAAGGGGTCGTTGGAAGGGGTCGTTGGGGAAATAATGAAGGAGTAGTATCCTGCGACAAACGAGGCCGACGATTGGGGAAAGAAAATTCATTATACTTGGCCAACTGAATATCATCTACTCCCTCAGGGGACGCCACCTTCTTCGTACCTGAAACGTCCCGTGCAGGTGACGAAGTCAGTGGTGCGGCTGGAGGCGCAGTAAATGGAACTGTGGGTGGGATTGGAAGCGATGGTTTGAATGTATCATTTGGTGCAGTGCCCTCATCAAAGAGACCACGCAAAAAGGTCGGTAGGCGGGTGGGCGCCGGGCGGATTGTAGGGGCCACGGAAGGTATGTCAATGCTGGGAAGATCCATATCGTCGTCTTCACTCCGTAAATTCATAAACGATTTGCGCGTGAACGTATCAAACTGCCACAGGTCATCGTCCTCTTCAGTAACCATTTCTAGGCTGAGAAACGTGAGTAGATTTCACTTGGCGGCGGACCCTCCTTACTCTTTCTTCTCCTCACCCTCCCAGTCAAGAGGTTCCGCAAGACTGGCTCTGGATCCTCCACTTTGAACCCAAGCATCATATCTCAGAATTAACTCTCTTAACACGGATATGTTTGTTTTTGAAGCGGATTTGATCCACTTTGTCTTGGAGAGCTCATCGGAGGATAGGCGCTAGTAGGGATATTAGCAGACAGTCAAACGATGATTTTGATATACACACATCATTCGGTGATTCTCGAAGGCAATGTGAAACGAAATCCCTCATGTCTTTGCTACCGTCACCCTCCGCTAATCTCGGAGGGTTAACTTTGGCAATGAGTTGCATGACTTTGATGGCATCCCTCAAGTCCGAATGTGGGGGGGCACCTTTGGCCATCTCGTATATCATGATACCCAAGCTCCAAATGTCTGCCTTGCTATCGTACACGGGTGTTGGCTGGGCCACCTCTGGAGCCATCCAATTAGGGGTACCCATGAGTGTGTTGCGCTTGCTCGTCGTCGTAGCAGATAAGGCGGAGACGCCAAAATCGCAAATCATGACTTTCCCAGATGCGGTGATGAGGATGTTGGCAGCCTTGATGTCACGGTGCATGATGGCAGATTTGTGAAGGTAAGCGAGTCCGACGAGAACTTCCCGGGTGATGACGACGATGAAGCGCTCCTCGAGGACACCGTCTTTTGATGTTTGCATGAGGGTGCGCACACTGCCACCCTGCGCAAACTCCATCGCGATCCAGACGCGCGGACCATCCAAGTAGCAACCGTAGTATTTCGTGACGTTGGGCGCATCGCGAAGCTGAGTCAGGAGGGCCACTTCGCGCTGGATTGCCTCGACATCGTCATCTGCTGTATCAAGGTTAATAATCTTGAGTGCCACGATATTACCAGAAGGTAGATGGACGCCCTTGTGGACGGAACCATAAGCACCCTTTCCGACGGTCTCGAGACGACGGAAGAGCTGGTGCACGGATGGCTGCGCCATGCTCGCAGCGAAGCCGGACGACGGGGGATGGATGGTGATGGTAGTCGAACAGATGATGAAGGGAGTTCATTTGTACTATTATTATTTAATGACATTAGGAATGTATGTAGCGTGGGAACCAAATAGACTTGGTACTCGCGACGATGCTGGCTACGAGTCTGTTTTCCTCGTTCGTCAGAGCGACGCGGACGATCCACCCCACGTTATACGCCGCTACAAGGATAACAAGTCCTCTCAGATGGGCACTACCCCTTCGCCTCGCCGACATGACTAGCGTTCGTTTTGCCTCGCGCGGTACAGAATATCAGCCCTCGCAACGGGTGAGGAAGAGGAAATATGGGTTTCTTGCGAGAAAAAAGACGCCAAGCGGGCGTAATGTCCTCCAACGTCGTCGCGCCAAGGGTCGGATGTTCCTCAGCCATTGGTGAGTGTCTTTTAAACGAAGTGGATGTTCTTCCGCTGAGAGCAATTGCAGATTATTGGTGGCCCTTGCAGCTCGGCTGGTGCAGGTTGAACTGAGTACTGAGTACTGAGGTTGGAGTCTACTTAGAGGATGTCTGGGCAATGTAGTACTCTAGAAAAGGCAATCATGACTCGGTCATCGATCTTTAACGAAATTTCTTCTTGTTCGTCCCTAGCACGATGGATTTCAGCGTAGATCCAGTCCAGTCCGTTCCCCGCGAATTTCTTGCAGTCATTCTTGCAGGCTTTGGAAATGAGTGAGCATCACCATCACCATGTCATTCTATACCGACCCTTGCTAGGCTCCTTCCCCTGACTGGCGACGTAGGCGACCACCCATCCCCCAAAGCCCTGTTACCTATCTCTAACAAGCCCATGGTCGACTATGTCCTCTCCTGGATCGAGCAATCTGGAATCAAAGGTGCGACCGTTCTGATGCGATCACTCTCTTTCACAGACAAGACCGCTAGACGTCCTCTTTATTTGTCCTTCCTCCCATCGCCCCTCAATATCACACTATATCCATTCTGAATCCCCGATATCTTCCTCGTCATTGCGCGTCGACATACAGTCATTCGACGAGACCCAGGAACTCAGTGTTGGGACATGTTCCATCCTCAGGCACTTCTCCAGTCGCATACAAGAGGACTTTGTTCTCCTCTCTTGCGACTTCATCCCTCCCCCCTCCCTCCCTCTTTCGCATCTCTTGAACAAGTTCCGCTCTGAAACGACGTCGGATGGCGCCATCGCCACCACTTGCTGGTTCGAGCGCCCCAAGTCGGAAAAATCTGCAGTTCCCGACGAGTGGGGCTCTTATTCTCAATCTTATCCAGTAGTTTGGGACGACACTTCGAAAACGTTGCTGTACATCGATACCCTGGACAACACGGACAAGAACGCAGACGAACTCGAGTTGAGGATGAGCTTGCTCTCCCGATACCCTCGGGCGAAGCTCTCATCCAGGCTGCAGGACTCGCACGTCTACGTCTGCAAACGCGAGATACTGGACGCCTTGCAACGCAAGACGGAACTGGACTCTCTGCGGGAGGATTTCTTTCCCTGGCTGTGCAAAGTGCAATACCAAGCAACCAAACGGCTCAAGTATGGTCGCGGTACGGAATTCTTCTCGCTTGATGAGTCGGCATCACCTTTAACCCCCTCGTAGTACTTGGCTCGTTTTCCGACTTTGCGGCGCGTCCCGTGTCGATGAGACATTCCACTCTCCACACAGTCACCACCAAGACCAAAGCCAAAGTAGCCGCATACAACCGCTCGATTGTATCCTCACCACTTCACCAAGGCCTGGACCTGGCGTACTCTGTACCACCAAGCCCTACAGGTTCTGACAACGGTACCACCGAGACAAGCAGTCTCAGGATCGGTGTTATCATCCACCGAGAGAAGGACGGTTACTGCGTTCGAGCCAACAATCTGCCTACCTATCTAGAAGCAAACCGATATGTGAGCTCTCCCGCTCAGCCGCGCTCATCCTCATTCACCTATCGACATGCAGTTTATGAACGATACCTCTTACACCTTACCACTCAATCCACAGAAACGAGCCCTGATTGACGCTAAAGCATCTATTTCTTCAGACTCGACGATCGGTGATTTCACAAAGGTGGATGAGAAGACGTCGATCAAGAAATCGGTTATTGGGAAGCATTGCGTGATCGGGAAAATGGTCAAGATCGCTGGTTGTGTGCTGCTCGACCACTGCGTCGTTTCAGATGGGTTAGTATGAGACTCGATACTCGTGGTCAAACCGCTGAGTGTGATATAGGGCCAAACTCGAGGGCTGCATTCTTGGCAGAAACACAAAGGTTGGGAACAAGGCCGAATTAGTGCGATGCGTGACGCAGGGCGGGTACGAAGTGAAGGAGAACGGTAAGGCCCGTAAGTCGTATCTATCATGTTTTTACTCATCTTTCCCCCAGAGAACTATCGAAACGAGAAGCTCGATGTCTCTGACTGGGGAGCAGAGACCGAGGATCTGACCGAAGATGACGAAGACGATGGAGAAGAAGACTCGGATAAGAGTACCAGCGACGAGGAGGCAGCCAAGTAGAACTACTAGTATTCGTATTGTAGCTGGAACACGGTATAGAGCAACCCAGATGCTAACAGCATCAAATCATCGTGCTCGCTGTGATGGGTGTCCTGCCATCTGGTTTCCAAGCCCTTGCGCAAAACGAGAACCACGACCACGGGCACCACCTACATGCACTGCGTTAAACACACACGCATATTGTGGGATCGGTTTCTTACCACGTAAACCACCTCTTGTTCTATCTCCCCTGCCACGACGCTCCTGCGTCTGTTCGCCTCGTTTCTCACCCTTCGTATCTCCACGATCTCCCCAACCCATGGCGGTGCCAAGTTTCACATCCAACGCCTTTTCATTTTGTTCGACCATATTGCTAACTTTCTCAGCGATGACTTGTGCGAGTTGCTGTGGGCGTGAAAGTTCAATACGGTGGAAAACGACGACGCCAGTGGACGGGTCCAACGATGCGGACAGTTCCTCATTCCAGATCATTTTGGAAATAATGGATGTGACCGTCCTCAGTGGCAGTGAGAAGGTTCGCGAAAGAAGCGAAAGAGAAAGGGTGGTGTATAGCGGGGCATATGTGAACAAGTATGTCCGAAGACCTTGTTCCTGAATGCGTCTAGAGTCATATGTTTGATATTCGTGTCGTCGAATGAGAAGGCAGTGACTCACTTGGCCAGCATCTCTTTCACAGAAGCGGACTCGGGCATGAGACTCCAGATTTTGATGCTCTGAATGAGGTCGCGGCATTTCTCCCATTCACCATCCTGCAATGCCTTGCTCGCCTGCATTATGTGGTCGCGCGTGCTTTCAGGTGGGCCGGTAAACACTTGACGATCCGCAAAGTCCAGGAGGCGGCGGAAAGGCTTCGAAATCACCTTCCTCTTCTGTTCCTCCGACTCAATAGAGGCAAGCACAGGGATTTCCACCAGCATGCTTGACACAAGGAACGCAGCCTCCAGGAGTTCCGTATTGATGTGCACATGGAACGGAAGCTGTCTCGTTCGCTCGGCTCGTTCTTGCTCAGGAGTGAGTTGTGTCTGGAACCGTTGTTGGTGGACCCCTTGAGCGAGAAGTTCCTTAACACGCTGGGTCGAAAAGATATCTTGAAGCATCGCCTGTGATTCTTTTATCAAGCCACAGCGGAAGGCGCACAGGCCGAGCTGGACGATAGTACGGTTGTAGAGTATTTGTGTAGCCACATCAGCGGAATGTATGGACTCTTGAAGGTGCGACATCAATAGCATGTCACGAGCGGTGTAGAAATCATTGTGAAGGGCGTGGTGGTAGATGTGGCTTAGTATAGCCCTGGTGCGTAGCAACGAGTTATCAGCTTTGTAAAGGTGGACGCATAAAGCGTGGATGAGGCTCGACGTGGCGGAAGAAGAGGCTAATGTGACGCTCGGAGAGACCTCTGATGTAGCAAGGCTGGACTCGAGGGCGCTGACGACTGCATCTGGCTGGAGGAGGGTGAGAAAAGAGGACCATCGAATAAGTTCTCGTATCGTACCTTCGAATAGATGTGTTCAAGACGTCGCATAATCACTCGTGCGAGCGGTTCTGATTGCTGGGAGCTCTCGTAGAATGTTTGTGCACGACATATCGTCCGATAGAGCACTTTCTCGTCCTTGAGACGATCCACGTATTCTGTACCGTGGGGATCAATGTTTTGCAGACTCTTGGTGAACTCGTCGTCGAGACGATCTACGAAGCTGATGATGCTACCTCTGATACGAACGATACCATCCGACTCAGTTTCAGGAGAGCGTTCTTCGAGTTCATCGTATTCTTCCGTGTTCTCCTGTATTGAATATACAGAGTCCTTGGCGATAATCGAGATGAGCTTGTCGACTTCTCGCTCAGCAGCCAACCATAGTTCTATCGGCATGTATGATGTCACCGACGAGTTGTAGTCGAATCGTGATGAAACAAGGGCCAAAAGGACACGGATGCGCTGGTAGGAAGTCACAGCGACTTCAAGCAATTTCTCTAGGATGCGCATTTGTTCCCCTCGATCCGTATTCTGAAGCCAATCTCAGCTTCAAAGTAAATGATGATCACGCTCTACGAACCTTCTTTCCTCTGGCATCATGTACAATTTTAAGAGTCTTGAAAATAGCATCCGCGGTAAACTGCATGGATTTGCCACCCTTTCCAACCGTTGTGAAGTGGTCGTCCGCTTCAGAATGCTCTCCTTCACTACCGCTTTCGATTGTTTTCTTTGTCTTCTTCGCGGCCCTTGCAGCCGCAGTTTCGACTGGTTGGCTGTGCAGCGCGTATTCGCGTCCATAGGTCTCGGGATCCTGCAAGGTGTCAAGAAAGGACAAGGAGCGAAATATATTTCTTACAGCTTGATATTGAGACAGCTCTTTTTCGTACTCCTTCATCGTCTTCTTCACCTTTTGTTTCATGGAATTCAACGCACGCGCGTTCACGGCATTCATCTTTTTCTTCGCCTCTTTTTCCTTGGCCAACGCGGTATTCAAGGATTCTTCGAGGCTCGTAAGCGTTTTGAGGAAAAATGGGGGAATGGGTTCCGCAACATTGCTCTGGCGTAGCACAAGACGCAACAACTTGTCGAATTCTTCGTGTTTGGATCAACGATAGGAGCATGGCAGATCAAGCGAAAGAGCAAACCTGCGGATATCACCGCCCAGTCATTGATTTTGAGAGCATTGTCCATCACTTTACCCGTCGCCTCGATCTCTTCGAGGCGCTTGTCCTTGGAACTTTTGACGACACGTTTTACATCTTCGTCATCATCATCGTCCTCCGAATCGGAATCGCTCTGTCCTTTTTCTGATTCCGACTCGGAACTACTGGAGGACGAATCACTACCAGCTGTACGGAGGAATCGAGACATCCCGGTTGGTTTTGCTGCCGGCTTCGAGGGACCCTCCTCATCGTCGCTGGTAAGGAGTTCTTCATCGGATTCCTCTGTATCAAAATCAGAGTCGCCAGCTTGTCTAAAGAAACGAGACATGATTGAAGACTTTGGTGAGATCGTTATCACTCAAATTTTTGCAGTCTGCGTGAGAAGCCCCCACCGAGGGCTATTACGTAAACTAAGTAGCTCGGAAAATTACCGTAGAGTAGATAATACACTACCTAATTCCACTAGACATGACGAGAACATAGTATGGGTGATATCATGATCATGAGTAAGAAAAGATTAGAAAACATCCAAAGAAAGCGGGCAGTCGGATGCAACGTGACCATGGCTGTCACAATCTACACAGTACAGACCCGAGCCTGTGCTCAGTTTCGCTCGTGTGAGGGGTGCCGGCGGGTCTTCTTTCAGGAGATCGCAAGTGAATATATCATGACCAGGCCGTTCGCAGATCTCGCACACGTCTTCACGTGGCGTGGAGCGCAAGTCTTCATCGCTGCTTACTATAGTTGATGCGCTGGATGCTCGACGTCGCCCAAGACCGGTTGGGTATGTGCTACCCTTTGACAATTTCTTGGATGGAGAGAGCTTCTCTTTTAGCCGTTCAATCTCTCGTTCGAGCTCGTCCTATGAACTTGGGTAAGTATCATTGATCAACACATCTTATCGTTGACATGCCTCGCGGTAGATCTATAGCACGGAAGTCAACAGTGGTTCAACCATGGAACTGGTCTCCAATTACCTTTGACTCGATGAGCGTCTCAAGCTCGCTGATTTCCTTGTTGAGCTAGATATTTCCAACTCTCAGGCCTGATTGAATTCACAGTATCTCCGTACTTACGTCATGGGTCACTCGATCCGTCTTCATCTCTGCATCTGCCAGCCGTTTTCTGAGTTGCTCAAGTTCACCCTACGAAGTATGAGAACTCTGAGAATTGCGTCAGGATCACTGCTTACCTCGTCCTTCGTCTGGAGATCGGGGGGAAGAGCCGCAGAACGATCGTCAGCATCAAGAGAGGCTTCTTGTTTCAAGAGATTCTGTTCGACGTTATCTTCGAGGATCTTGAGCTCCTGGGAGATGCGTTAGGAAGGAGAACGAAGGGCAAGCAGAAACATGCCTGCCGCAGTTGATCGGTCTCAGACATTAGAAGCCTGTTCTCGGTCTCCAACAACTTGTTCCGCTGAGAAAGAGTCAATGTATCCTTTTGGAGTTCCTGAACAATGTGCCTTTGAAAAGTTGATTCAGTATGCCCAACAACTTTTGCTCGAAAAGCGTACTTGAGACCCTTGATTTCTTCAGGTTCATATTTGGTTGGCGATTTAATGTGTTCAAGACCGTTCAATGGCAACTCGCGGTTTAGTTTCCGACGAAGGATATCCAGTTCTGCCGATCGCTCGTCGAGAGCCGTACGCAACGATTGAACTTCTGCCTGTTCATTCTCGAACATCGAACGCCATCGTGCATCCTATGAGGAGAAGTGAATCAAAATCAGACTGAATTGGTGTCACTGACTTCTGTGTTGCTCGCCTCGGCGTCAAGTCGCGAGGTTGAGCGCGAACGTTCGAGTTCGTCCTTCAGATCTCGAATCTCATCCATCAACCGAGTACGCTCTACGGCAGCTAGGCGGGTTGAATCGCTAACATTCGAGGACACGTCATTGGCATCAATTTCAGCCGTCTTTGAAAGAGGTCAGCGGTAAAACGCATATAGGTGTTCCGACATACAGCGGCATCCGTGCGCAGGATCTCAATTTCAGCTCTTGCGTTCTCTAACGCAAGGGTGCTCTCTCTTAGCGCCTCTTCAACCTCCTCAATGCGGCTCTTAGCTAGTGCTTCGGCCTTAGCAACCTGTTCTACAGCCTTCTGACCTTCAGTCAGCTCATTTCGCATAGATTCCTCCTTCTCCCTGAAGCGCTTGATTCTTTCCCTCATAGCAACCTCCTCCCTCTCTGCCGCTGCTCGGGCGTCCTCGAGAGTATCTTCCATCATGGAAAACTTCCTCTGAAGATGTTGGACTTGCTCCCGAAGTGTTTCATTGTCGATCTCCAGGGCCGATGTAGCGCGCTGTGCCGCAAGCTCAGGTGAAAGTGGAGTTGCTGCATTTTTCAGCTGATCTTCGAGTGCGATGACCTTGTCCTCCATTTCATATCGCCTCGAATCAGCCACGCTTAGCCGTTCCTCGTAAAGTGCGATTGTTTCCTAGCATGCCGAAGAGTCAGAAAGAATGAAACGAACCCAGGGACCCTCACCTGTCCTGCTTGACGCAGTTCATCAATCTGTAATACCAGCTCCTTTCGCTCTGTATCGAGTTCGATCGAACACTTTTCAAGTCGTGTCTCCAAGAGATTGATCTCTGCGTTCTTGACTTTCAAAAGAGTGTTATTTTCAAGTTCGGCTCCCTCTTTGGCCTCAATTACCTCTTTCAGGCCTCTGATCAACGCTTCGCTAGAATCAACTTTGGCTAGCAAGTCATTCATGCGTGCTGCGTTTTCGGCTTTGACCCGCTCTAGCTCTGCGGAAGTCTGTGCATTCGAGCGCTCGAGGGATTCTACCTTGGACACCCTTTCACTTAATTTCTGCTCAGTTGCACGCAACTCTTTCTCTATCTCTGCCACAGAGGCCAGAGCAGAGTCACGGGCCCCCTCCGAAGCCTGTCGTTGCTCGAGTTCTGAACGAAGGGATGAGACCGTTTCTTGCAGAGATATTATTTCCTGCTGGAGCGTTTCTATCCGGGTATCGAGGACGGATATTGTAGATTCATGAGAACGAGTCGCGTTAGCAGCGGTAATAGGCTGGGTCTGGGAAGGAGAAGAGACAGGGTGAACGTCACTGGGGTCGGAAACCAGCGTTGGGTTGCCTAATAGCCGGTTTATCTTATCTTGCAGGGCCAGGCTGGATGTAGTAAGGTCCAAAGAGGAGGGAGGGCGGTTTCCCTCTTCAGCTTGTGCAGAATCGTCATTGAGGGAGTAAGTAGAACCAAGGGATGCTGAGCGTACAGGAGATGCGGGGGGCGGCATGGCGACGGCACTAGGTATCCTTGGTCGAAGGGTATTGAGGGAGGTTCTGGACTTGGTACTAGGCATAAGCGAGCCATTGGGCACTTTCGCCGCACCCGCTTTTGGGGTCGTAAAGGGGGAATCGGATGATCGCGTGCCAACGTCTACATTGAAGGAAGTTCGGGTTGGAGACGATGGTGCTCTGAGGGAATACTCGGTTTGGCCAGGACTGGAGCGCGAATTCAATTGCTTGGCGGTCAGCCCGATGTATTTGGAAGCTCGAGACCCTGAAGTGATTTGAGCCTCCAAGGAAGGTAGAGGCTGGGCCGGAGACTTTCCAAGACCGGTAAGAGGCTTGGACTTGCGCGCTGCTGGTGTCGTACTTGGCGTGACGTGACCGGACATCCCTAGTGCGTTCGACCTGCTATCAAATGGCGTGACGCGTCCAAATGAAGCAGAAGGAGTGAAGCGTCCGGCGCTGATGGAGTAGGGGGCAGAGGGTGTTGCGCGTCCGGAAAGCGAGGATACAGCATGACCACCGCGAGACGATGCGACAGATGGGGGACGACCGGTCGGACCTACGGTAGGGGGAGACAGTTTCGTGGCAGCGACAAACACGCCGCAATTTGGAGGACACGTAAAATATCGTTTCCTGCAGCGTCGTTGGTAAATAAAAGGACATTGGAGAGAGATTCGGGGGAGATCGAGGGCAAAGTGTGTTTTTTGTCATCGATGACGCGTAAAACTTACCCACTGACGGACCCATCATTTTTGCCCTTGCCGGCAAAGCCACCACTGAGCTCCACACCAGCCCAGAGACCGAGCTTGCCATCTATCTCGCCAACATATCTCAAGGTACCCTCGTAACCAAGGGATTCGATTCTGACGCTGTCGCCGACCTCAAAAGCGCGGTCAGCGCGACTGATGCTCCGGGGGAGAACATCAGATTGGCGACTTTGGGGACGCGTCGAGGGGGTCTTGACACGGGCCGGAGGAACAGATGCGACGGAGGAGGGACGACCGGCGACGGACCGGCGTCCGGACTGGAGAGCAGAGAAAGAAGGCTTAGGAGAGGAGGAAGATGAAGGAGGATTATACGTGAGACTGGCGCGATGTTGTGCGGGATCGTTTGCCTTGATAGCCTCAGCGAATGCACGGGAAGCGAAATCGTCGGTGTCGTGAATTGGCTGGGTATTGACACTGGATGCAGAACGAAATCTCCCTGGAGTGGGTATACTACTCGCCTTTGACCCAGGCGTCGGGATGCCTGATGTTCTCAGTTTCCCCGGAGTAGAAGACATGGCGATGCATATTAAAACATTCCCAATCACAAACTTATGGCATGAGACCATCACGTGACCAATATAAGAATGTCATTACAGAATACAGATAACTAGCCACGCTTTTTCGACACACCGACAGTCTTCCCGCGACGGCCTGGTAACACATAAGCTACGTCGCGTCGTCGGTAACTGCATACTCACCTGTAGTTTTTGTGTGCTGTCCACGTACTCTCAATCCCCAGAAGTGTCGCAGACCACGATGTGCCCGAATCTTTTTTAATCGTTCCAGATCGTCTCGCAGCTTCGAGTCAACGGCATTGGAAAGAATCTGGTAGTTCTTGCCATCGACGATATCTTTCTGTCTGTTCAAGAACCAGGTGGGGATTTTAAACTGAGTGGGGTTCTGGATAATGGTCACGAGGCGCTCGAGTTCGTCCGAGTTGAGCTCTCCGGCACTGCGGCGTTTCTGAGTAACCAGAGGCTAGATCCACGAAACCACTCACCGCTTGTTGAGATCGACATCCGCCTTCTTACACACAAGGTTGGCGTAGCGGCGTCCAACACCCTTGATCTCCGTCAAGGCGTACATAACTTTGCGTTTGCCATCAACGTTGGTGTTCAAAAGACGCAGAATGTGCTTGACGGGTGTAAGGGAGGTAGGAACATAGATAACAATGAAGGATGCACCTGAAATTGTTGGTGGGGTTCGGGGACGACGAGAGACATTATGGATGTGTCTGTGCAAGAGGTATCAGCCCCACGCCGAACAACATCCAGCCAAAAGATCAATCCCGTCGAGCCATGGAACCCGAATAAACGAGCCTGCCGCTACCAAAGCTCTTCCACGTCCCGGATATGTGCTCACCTTGGTCGAATCAGCGTCGGGGGTGTCGCCAACGTCGTCGGTGGATCTCTTAGAGGCTCGGTTCGTGTGACGGAGTTTCAATCGCCTGGCCAATGCCGAGGACCCGATCACGTGGGTGTAGCACTGCCAGACGCGTCTTGCAAGTTCGAACAAGACCGTACTACATGAGATTCACTCATTTATTCTTACACTCAATCCACTTAGTTCAATGCCAATAACAACGGTGAGGCGCGCTCTCTCTCTACATATATACGAAGAGTATAACTGACATTCCTACAGTGTGATTCTCCAGAAACCCTCAAAGCTGAACTCGACACTATCCGCAAGAAAGTCGTCCTCGATGAAACCGAAGATACATGGGACACAATTGCACAAGGAATCTCGAAACTGAACCACCTATACAACAATGGTGGCTGCGAGTTCCCTTCTGAAATGGTCACCGGCATTCGTTCGATATCCAGACCATTAAACGTCGCCCTGAATTCTGAACGCAGTAGGTTGTCGGGTGCTGCAATTGAACTCGTCACAACATTAGCCACTGGATTGGGCTCGTCGTTCGAGCCTTTGGTATCCCAGTTCTTTCCGACATTACTGGCTCTGTGCGGTCGGACAAACAAAGTCTTCACCTCACGCGCCAGGACTTGCATCCTTGCCGTCGTTCAGCACACTCGTCTTCCATCACTTCTGCCCTACCTCGCCGAGTTAGCCCATCACAAGTCTATCTTCCCTCGCCTAATGGCTGCAGAAGGCATCCTGGCTTGTCTCAATTGTTTCAATCCTCCTGACCTGGAAAAAGAGACTCGGGCCCGTGTCGTCGAGGACTTTATCAAGTTGACGGCGCGTGATTCTAGTGCAGACGTTCGAAAGGCGAGCAAGGATGTTTTCAAAGCTTACAAAACGTTGATGCCCGCACGGGTAGACAGGTAAGCTGATGGGACATCACTCGTATGTTGCAACTGAAAGGGTCTCCAAGCTTCGTAATGCCCCTTACTCCTGTGATAAAAAAATACCTCGATATCCAGACCGGCTCTTCGGCTGCCCACGGTGTCGCCTCTCATCCAGGGCAAAAGCAAAACAGCAGGCCTTCCAGCCGCGCAAACAACAGAGCAGTGGATGTGGGTCAACGCCCTGCAAGCTCGACACTTTCTAAACCTCCCACTCGACCAGCCACGGAGGACATAACCCATAGCTCACGACAACGGCCGGGTGTTCACGGTCCTTCAACCGCAGTTGAAGTTCGTGGTCCTCGGCAAAGGACCACGTCCCAAATGCAGCGCGACCCTCCTCGGCCTCGTAGTTTGCATATCAATGTGCAATCTTCCAGCACTGCCCAGCGCTGTGCTGTGCCGGCATCTGCGCCTACGCGTCAAGCTATGCAGCATCCACCGCCAGGCGTTGTTCGGGGTCAACCTATTCGGAATATATCCTCAGGCGGAGGTCCCCAACGACCACCTCCCAGCCAAATGAAATTTAACCCCCCTCTCGATCGTAAGGTGCCTGGGAATGGTGCTAAGAGGATACCGCTCCCTTCCGTTTCTGCGAGTGGGCCCTCTTCCGAACAAATCACTGCGACGGTGCCCACAGCAGCTCAACCGGACAGACCCAGCGCTGCTGACAAACCTCGCATCAAACTTCCCAGCCGAAACGCTGAACGAGCGGTTCCTGGGAAATTCGCTGTTGATCGGAAGGTCACTGGAGGCAGTCGATCAGTTTCAGTATCCACGAAGCCGACCAACGGACCGGCTACGAAGGCACCCACTGCGCACCCCCGTAAACCGCCGGTGAAGGTAGAAAAGGGCAATGCCAATAGTGGGCCACCTCCGCAACGTGCCGTAGGGAATGTCCAAAAGGGCACTCGCCCTTTAGTCAAAGTAGAACGGAAGGTGGCATCACCGACGCTCATTCCTCTGCCACCTAGCCCGTCAACCTCGCCTACGGAAATACCTCTACCTCCGTCGCCAGATTGTACCCCCCATCCCGTCGACACGGAAGCTCAGGATGCGCCTGTTGTGGTCCTGCCTAGATCGAATGATGTGGATGGAAATGAACAGGGATCTGTTGCTGCCCTTGAGCAGAAAGACATGGTACCCAGTACACCTATCACAGCTCTTCTTTCTTCCATCCAGCGTGGTTTCCTTTTCACACCATCCTCTCCTCTCTCGCCGCCCCAAAATTATCTTCAAGTTCCTGGCAAGGTATCAGAGAAGAGACAAACCACGGTAACAATGGGCGATTATGCCAAAGCTGCGCTGGCGGCAGCTCCTTTCTGTATGCCAGTTGAAGGCGACACTGTTGCAGACAACCTAGATAGACACGCACTCAGGGATCTCAATTAGTCGCATGTCCTTGCCACTCGTTCTTAATACTGCCTCGTGTTATTCCATGAACCAACGAGATATAATTCCATTCGTAAATTGCCTTGTTATCATGAGGATTCCGAATCATATGACGCGTCCGACTTGACGCGTTGTCGCGTGTCGTTGCGTGAGAATTATAGCGTGTATTAGCGAAGGCTCATTGAAACGCGCATCTCACCTCGACCACTCCATTCAGTTCACGGTGCGCGATTTGCGAGGCCGTCGACAAGGCCATCGTCCCACACCAACGTAGCGGCTACGAGTTTCTTGGTTAGATATCCGTCTTCAGTTCTCAACACTATGGCCACTACCCTCAATCGCCGACCTCTTGGTACCCGCCAGCATCTTCAACAAGTAATCGGGAACTCGCCTCAAAAGCCTCGAACTCCTTCAGCACACTTTAAGCGGCCTCGTTCTCCGGAGCCAGCTGGAGACGCGCTCCCCGTTCAAGCCACTTCCAAACGTGTTAGGGCGAGCCTCACAGAGTCGACCACTACAACTCTACCGGACGACGAACGCAAGGACAGGGAGCAGCGGCGGCAGGCACGTGAATCGGCGAAAAGCGAGTTTCGGGTCAAGTATACACGGGCTTTCCCCACATGGGTGTTCTACTTCGATCTCGATCAGCTCGATCCAGATGCTGCAGCACTAAGGAGCTCGCTGGCTTCCAGGGTTATTCAACTTGGTGCTGTATGTCTTTGTGGTTCATCTTTGTCCTTTCCTGATGGCGATTGTTTACGTGCCAACTAGCGTGTCGAAGACTTCTTTTCAAACGAGATCACACATTTAATCACGAATCAAGCAGTAAACACCGAAGATGCGCCTTCCAACAAGGAGAATACGCGTAAATTACGCGGTGCGCTCTCGCGTGCATCTGCATTGCTGAAGAGCCCTATAAAGCTCAAAGGACGGTAAGCTCAAAACAACTAGCCCACACGCCGATATTTACTGATATTCTCAGCAGTATCGCCGAGGACAACAACACGCAGAACTTTAACCTCATAGAGAAAGCCCAAGCATTTGACATGAAGATTTGGAGTACCGCGAAGCTAGACAGTATATTGGAGCGATGCGATATACCTGCACCGGCCACTAGCAAACATCCACCGGGTGCCCAGACACCTACAGTCTCTACCAATCAACGAAATCTCACTCGCTTGCTTGCATCGGAGCGTTTACATGGGACTACGGAACGCGATCCTACTCAGAAGCGTCATGATTTTCGATACTTTGCGAAGGCTAGCTATTTTGTTTTGGTGGAGGATGCGAAGCAGGAGTTGGCAACTATACACGCCCTCGAGTACCCCATCCACAAAAGTTGCAACGGAAAAGAACGTGGTGCCTGGCCTGTTCTTTACTGCCACCCCCATTCTCGAGGTCCATTCATCGAGTTTGATGAAAGGGAACGGCGCCGATGGGAAAAGACTCGGCGTGCGGAACTGGATAAGGAGACGGAGAGAGAACGGGTGGTGAAAGAGCTGAGGCGGAAGAAGCAGGCACAAGTGCAGCTCCTTGCTCGCAAAACAGGCGATCTTCGACGCTCCGTATCAATGCACAATCTTCATCGTCAGGTCGCGAATGCCGGCATGGAAGATTTTGTTGACTTGGATGCTGACTTTCCGGATGCTTCGGCCAATGCATCTGGGTATCTCGCATCAACCAGCGCTTATATCGCGGCCTCTGGCAACAGCGTTGGGATCACTTCGACAACAGGCACCACGTCTGCCGTTGGCGGTGGTCTTCGAGCTCTTGAACTGCCCGCGAACTTGCGTGGACGAATTCAACAACAAGTTGTCACCTCCCGCAGAGTGTCTGCTTTGGCCACTGGAAAGGACAATCCGAACCGACGGCCTGGCGTCATGGGACCACCAGATTGCATTCCTGACCGTCCCGCCGCGTTGCTTAGAAAGAGCCGTAGTACAAATACCCTGAGGTTACCCAAGCGCGATGAAGGTAGCAAACCTGGATATTGCGAGAGCTGTAGGGTAAAGTTCGAGGATTTTGAATACGTACGTGTTTAATGTGCAGACCTTCCTGCTCTCGCTCAACATTCGACAGCACACCCGGGACCGAAGACATCGCAAGTTTGCCAACGACGACTCGAATTATCTTCAGTTGGACTTTGTGCTTAATCGTGTTCAACGCCGCACTCGGCAAGAGTACGAAGAGCGACAAGAACAATGCCCTACCAGTGATGCCGGTGAACAGCCGATGTATTCTGAAGATTATCCGATGTGTTCTTCGCCGCCATCTGTGTACAAAGAAAACGAAGAGGAAGACCTGTGGGATGGTGATGTAGATGCCGACGGAGACGTTATTCCTGATGACTAGAGACTTACGAAGGCTTTGTTTCACTTATTTGACCCATCGGCTATACCCTCGATAGCACCTCAAGGTACAATCCCACTAGTTTACCGTTAGCACTTCATCATGCACCATGAATGTTTCATGATCATATGACAAGGCAATGAGTGCCACGCGGAAGGTTGGAACGAGCTCGGAAGATCGAATTCTCAAACACTATCGTCGTATTCGATACTACAAGTAGGTACTTGACTGCACTTCAACTTCCAAGCTTTACCAAGACCGTATGACTGACGAGTCGGGGCCGTCCCGTCCGATGGATTCCATGACCCACCGTGTGTCATCTCTGGCCTGTTCGGCAACTAAAGTTCATTATCTTTGAGGTTCGGGAGAACCGCATCGGATTGGACTCCTGACGTGTAAGTATCTTCGTCTATATCCATATTCCTCCGAGACAAGCTATAGACGAGTTTCATTGCAAATCATGTGGTACAGGCAAGACAAGATATCTCCAAGAGAAGGCCACTAGCATCAGGGGAAAGTCATGATCGTGACAATTCTCTATATACATTTGCCAATGGTCTAAAAACCCTTATAATACTATGGCATGTATTAGCACCATCGACTCCAGGCAGTCGCTGCCATCCGCCAAGTCAAAACTCGAACCTGAAGGTTACCGGAATTCCGCAGCTGAGCTGTCATTTTACATTGAAGAGAGAGTCACATCTCAACAACTGCTGCATCACGAATTGTCGTCAGCGTCATCGCCGAGAGCCAGTTCACTTACCGGTGGCGGCGGCAATACGGTGCTAGTTTTGTGACACATTAATCACAGGGATCATGATGAATGGAAGAAAGAGTACACGCGGCTGGTTGCGAATGGTAAGATGCGTATGGTTGAAGCACATGACCGGGATACATATATCATACTGTCGTTGACTCACCCTGTTTCCACTCTACAACTTGAACGCTGCCACTCGGGCGTATAATAACATATTACATGCCACGTTGAGTAAAGATGAGCCGATGGCGTCCCACCAACCCCGTGCCGGAAGCAAAAGATCTACTCGGACAAACAGGAGTCGGTGCAAAAGTGCATTCAATTCGGAAGTTTGGGTCGGATCGTGAATGTCCACAGCATGATCTGTGCACGTTTGTCAGGCTCGTGAGATTCGTGCGGCATACGATATCGTCACAGCGAAATAATATAGTGACCGTTGACCAGCTCCCTCATTAGACCAACGTGCCATATCCCACCAATTAGCTGACGAGACCTGTCTGCAGGATTTTAATCCTGTCGCAAAGTTGAAACACTTCAATTAAGTTTGGATAGCCGCCTGGTTCTTGAGATTCTCTACACCGCCTGCGAGTGAATTTTCCCTTATTCCGCGAAGAGAAATCAGTGGAATGTTCCCAACAGAAGGTACAGCACTGCCAAGGTAAAACTACGCATACTAAATTTGGTATCTCACTCAGAATTCTTGGTCTGATTTTATGGCCGGATCATAAATCTTCGGGCACAGCATGTTTCGCCTTCTGCAACTAATTGTTTCAGTGGAAAACCCTGAGGTTCTGGAGAATGCATACCAGACTGACTCTGGATACAGTTGGAAGGGGGATGTGGCCTGGAAAAGATTAGATATTTATATTTCCTTCAACACGGCTAATAGATTAGTAGCATATATGTAGTTTCGAAGTGCTTCGACGTGTGGTACCTTCGATTTCCAGTTGCAGTATAAAAGCAAGGATACCTGTTGTTCAGGGTGAAACAGGTACAATGTTGAGGAATTTCAGGCCGATTCGGCTTGGTGCAATATCACCGGTGCAATGATCAACTACTTTACCAAAAGAGGTACTGTGACCCGTAACGTCACGCCTGTAAGTAAGTTCGTTGGTGCGAGTCTATTGCTCTGTCCATCCGACGTCTTTGCAGTGCGCTGCCCGATTACCATTTATCTGTCAGCATAGTCTGTGCAGAGGGAATTTTCTCATTGGTGTAGTTGGACCTTCTGAAAATCTGCATCTCACAGTCTTGCGTCATCCATAAATTCCCGTACGTATGATTTCCTCTCTTCGGTCGTACATTTGAACCAATAATCATCGTTACTAGCCCAGGAGTCCCGTGGATATCAACTTCGCTCAGTTTTAGAACACTCTTTTCATTTTCTATCACCCACTTAATCTCCCCTCGAACAACGTCCATGTCTGACTCTCCAGAGGAATTGGATTCCACGGAGGAACCGAACGACGATACCCAGCTTACAATACGCATACCGAACCCGAAGATGTACATGGCTCGCCAGTCACAGTGGAAAGGTCGAAGAGGAAAACCGCGCTGTGATCATTGTCGTATGAACAATTTAAAGGTGAGATCGCCAAGTCTAATTTTTGCAACTTCATTATGATTTTTGTCTAGTGTGATAGGGTGCTCCCGACTTGTAACCACTGCTCCTGGATTAGTGGAAGGGAGTGCAGATACACCCCTTTACCCACACCAGCACACCGAGGCATTCCTCGATGTGATAGGTGTCGCCTTAGGAACCTCAAAGTAAGCTTTGTGGAAGATCTCGGATAAAATTGCACACGTACTAAACAGCGCTACAGTGTGATCGTAATCTTCCGGTTTGCAACCATTGCGCCGAAGATTCCAAGACCGAATGCAATTACACTCCCAAAAAACGACACAAGGTACCCTCCGACCACGGTACTATTCGGGACAAGCAGCCAACACCATATGGCGCCAAGACTGCCTCCTTCCTGGTTTCAGACATGCCTTCCAGCGAAGAATCAACCTCTGTCCCGCGTAACGGTCAGGGGGACCCCGGTGATGGTCACAGTTTCTACGGGCAAAACGTAGCATCATCATCACAGCATGGACGTGGGAGAGAATCCGTATCTGATGCTTCTCGGGGAGATGATTCCCCCTCACGCATGAAGTCATCAGAACGTCAGACGACCTCCGGCTCGTCAGCCCGCCACACGCACAACAGCCACAAATTATCCTTCATTTCACATTCCTTCCCCTCCAGTCAAGCGGCAATTGTATCGAAACCCACGGTACAGTCCTGGGTACACCCTTCGTTTGCATCACTTCCCAATGTTATTACCCAAAGAATCAGCAGCGTCAATCCCGTCGAAATGCCAAATAGGGCGCTCTTTGACGAAGTTTTCTCACGCTTCTTGAATGGTTTACCCCCCGAACTGTTGGAAACGACGGCACTCACACCAGAAGTATACACAGACATCTGTCGCTTTCTGTCGGGAAGTGACGTCCACCTCCCTGACCGTTTGAAGATGTGGGTTTCTGTTCACCATGTTCGATTGGGATCGGAGAAATATCACCTTCTATTGATCCCCCGAGATGCTTTTTACCATCTCGCACCTTCCGAGGAAGAAAAGCTACGGAGGGATTATGTCAACCACATTGATAGCCAGACAAGCTCGTCGACGGTTTCCCCCAAGCCGGATATGAGCGGTCACGATTCTGGTGGATCCGAATGGACAAGAGCCTTTGAACGGATACCTGTGCGGAACCAAATATATGATATACTTGTGTACACCCATCGTGCTCATGGATCTGCTGCATCCATGCTTTACGAGAGTCGACGTATTGGCATGGTGAGTCGTCACTGGTTTATTACTTTGGCTATGCTGAATTCGCGCACAGGCTGCCATAACGTGGCCAATGATCGAGATGTTTGTTCAGCTGTGCCCGCTGTGTAGTCTGCGGAACAAACCGAGTCCGTCGCACCCCATCAAGGTAGACTCTTCAAATAGTGCCTGTGGCGAGAGTCCTGGGCGCTGGACATGACAGGAAGGCCAGGAAAAGATAAAATTGTATAGGGTCACCAGAGAGCACCGCTCTCTCGTCGGTTTTTTGGTCGTGTTCTATGAAATATTTCTTGCGAAAGTAACATGGGTGGTTGTCTACGAGTCCACATCTAGAACTATCTGCGTGATGCCAAGAAAGAAAGGAGAAATGATGCTCTATCTAGTAAGGGATCAGAATCGCTGAACCAGTATAGTGACGTCGTCTATCCATTTATCGTCCATCTCTAGGGTTAGGTTGCGTGAAGCAAGGTCAATGTCATCTCCACCAATACCATCGCGCAGCAAGTCGAAAGCGAGATTCGCGGTCAATCCCCGATCTCTCCGTCTCTTCAGGGACTTGCCTACGATGCGCACCCATCTCTCCGCGATTTCTCTCTCCGAGAGAGACGCATCAATATTGTCGTAAAGATCTAAAAACCCGTCAGAGCACAAGATAAGAAAGGCATCTTGGCTATCCGACGTCTTATCGAACACGTAGTGATGCACGTCCGGTATGTCCGAGACATACGGAGGTGTCAGGATACGTCCCGCGTACTGTTCTACGAGTGGTGGTGTCATCCAACCGGGTAGGTACTCCCCAAAGACGCGGCGGGTATACATGGACGACACTTTTAACCATGTATCTCCTATCGCTGTGCGAACCCAACGGTACAGGGTCAGACCCGGTGTCAGAAAAGAAGAAACATTCGCCGCCCGGCGGACTTACCGCGTGTGGGTGCCAGGTAGCCGATGACCCTGTTTTCTGAGACAGATGTATGTTCCCCCGAGTGCTCGCGCATGATACGCTGGCATTCTGTCGGGTTATTGCCGTTGTGCAGTACGCTGACGATCGCTCCAGAGTAGTCCCCGGACGCCGATTTTTTAGCGAGGACTTGTCATGTATCGTGTCAGCTTAATGTCCAGATGAAAAGGAGGCTAACAGGGCGGCTTTACCTGCCTGAGAGTCCCCTAAATTGACGACCCAGAGATGTCTTCTTGATGGATCTAATAACGAGAAAATGACCGTGGTACCTTGCGTGCATCGTGCAGAAATGGTGTCCCATTCAGACTCGTGGCGTTGGATGTGTTCTCTAAGTTGGTCCTCGCTCATTTCGGCGAGTCTCTCACAGGGCAAGAAATCAAATAGGTCTGAGCGAATCGAGTCGTCTAGGCGTCTAATAGCGTTTGTGAGGATCTCCGAGACCAGCTCAGAGCTAGGAAGCGTGTCGGTGCCGCTACTGAGAAGCGCTTGAAGTGACATCTTGATCATGGAAGGCAGTCGCTTGCAGACGAAATTCACCGTATCATGTCCGCAGTGACCTGTGCACCCCAGGGTCAGCACGATCATGGCAACATCGTGATCAAAGGGTCCAGTCACCATCGTACACGGCATTAAAGCGCCAAATACCTCCGTGCAGGTCCCATTCTTCGATGCTGTATCGGTCTTGGTTTAACGTCACATATTCGGTGCACGGCTGAAATGTGACGCTATCGACCGAGTTGGACGAGCTGGGGTTGCACAGTTGTCGTAATTCAGTCTCGACGGCGTTCTCGGGGAGGATGTGGTACGTCCAGCGTTGCTTGCCGCCACGACCGAGATCGGTGGTGCAAAAATCCTTGACCTCCTCTAAAGCCTGGAGGTTCTCGGTGGAGGTGGCAGCGGAGAGGGTGACGACGTTGTATAACATCTATAAAAAAGGGCGATGCTAGGGAATCAACAAAGTGCGCGATAAGTGTACTCGAGGAGGGGACGATGAGACCATGGTGAATGAACCAAACGAACCTTTATACGTGACAGTGCAAACGTTCAGGCTGCTGAACTCCCTGGAGATGAGAGCACGCGGTATGCAGGAAAAAGATCCTGCTCTCGATCTCGATACGAGAACTGCCTCCAAGGCCTCCCTCGGCGGCCATATATTAGCAGCGCCAGAAACGACTTCTAGAACTGGGTGTCGACCGGGTCCTGTGAGATGTTGAGGCTGGGATTCAACCTAGCCGAAGGAAAAACACGGCCCGAGGAGCTCGAGGACGGCGCAGTCAGGGGAGGTCAGGGATTAAATACTGATCAATCTGATGCCTTGCGTGCATTAGAGCGGCCAGAGATGCGGTTCGACGACGATGTCTGCCAGTGGTGTCCATGTCATGGGCGAATGACGCGTGTCTCATTGCAACATTGTTGCGCAATAGTCATTTTCTCATGACAGTGGCCTGGGCATGCACCACGTTGAAGGGGCTGTGAGCATTCAGCTGGATTTGCCTAGCACACTCGCGCGATCAAAATTAATCCGAGCATGTGAGCTGTTGAACATTAACCTTACCTTGGTAAATTACTCCCATGAGCGTGCTCGCCTCGTGCACAAATAACTTGAACTGCGTGATAGATTGGCTATGAACATAGTCGCGTGTCGTCCGATGTATTGAGGCCCGAGGACCGTATAATCGTGGAAACACTTCGATTGCAAAGCGAGACAACAAAATACGTATACAAGAGATCGAGGGTCCAAGTTCAACAAAACAAATAGATACATATAGGCGATTGTGCACAGTTCGTATCACTAAAGCAGGGTATTATTGATACACAATCGCGTTCCATGAAAGAACGTCACCGTAACTCGAAGCTGGCGAAGGCTAAATTGTATCCACCAAATTCGTAGTTGATCTTATCGGTCCTCCTGTAGGCTCTGTTCTGGCCGTCTACTTCCTCGTGTGTTGTGTCCAGACCACTGAATGACAAGGAAGCGGGACGGGAGGGTGCTAATGCAGCTTTAAATTCTCTCTGAGCAGCTTCGACGAGGATTTCTGCCTCGTCCTCCTCGGCGTCATTGTTAGCTTGGTTGGAAATGAACAAGGTCAGGCTGAGCCTCGCTGGCTGAAAAATGTCAACGACACGCTTAATAAGCGTTCGCAAATCAGGGATCTCCTTAGGGCAAGAAACGGGGGAAAGAGAGAGCGGTAGGTTGCACTCGAAACTGGCATAGGACCAGCCTTCCTCGGGAGTGACATGGATGGTGTAGTACCCTTCGCCCATTCCAACTGCGTCGGGATCACCCCATTTGAGGAGGGCGTTGGAAGAGTACCCGCAGGGAGAGAAAGTATAGGCATCTAGGGTTGTGAGATGGGAAGGAAAGATGTCGGAGATTCCGAGGGCCGCTGAAAGGGTCTGGCCGACGACGGATGGAAGCGCGTCCGAAGACATTCCGTCGACGGGCGAGGGGGGAACGGAGAAGAAGAACGGTTCGCGAGCCTCGCGTGAGAGATCACTCATGAGGATCTCGATTGTATAGTCTCTGGTGAAGCCATTCTCAGGATCATCAAACGCCTTTGGGAGCAGAACGCTATCGATGGGAGGAGGAAGCGTGGGAATGCTGGGAACGGGTCTTTTGGTGATGGGAGGTGTAGTGATGTAAAGCAACCAATGGTCGCCGTTTACTTTTCCGACTGTGTAGGCGGCCCCATTAGGGAATATGGCGTCTAAAAAGGCGACTTCGTCCTTCCACTGACGATGGGGGTCGGGTTGGCGCTCCGGGAACATGAAAGACTTGCGGGAGTAGAAGCACTGGAATACAGAGGAGAGGGATGCATGCTCGCGGGCAATATCAAGGATGCGCGGAAGACCGAGGAGGTTAAGAGTAGTTCCGCATGTCTTTAAGATGATGCGATGTGCGAAGACAAAGAGAGAGGACTCGCTATACGGAAAGGAGGTCAGGATGGAGGCGAAATGAAAGGAAGATGAAAAGACGAACCTAAGGAGATAGGCATCGGTTTCATCGCCTTCTATGACGCTGAGAACTTTGCACTTGACGATGTCAAGCATGTCCTCCCAGATGGCGCGGGGGATTTTTCGCAAGCCAAGTCTGCCATCCTTGCGGGGGTGTGGATCCTGGAGACTGGCCGCGGAGGGGGCGAACCAGACCTCGAGGAGCTTTTCTGGACCTTCGAAGGGGGTCGAGGCGTAGAGGTCATCTACTGCCATCGTGAGAGGGGAATGCTATGAGGGATGCTATCGAGGAGGGAAATCGTAGCCGCCGCAGAGGGCTGTTCCAGTATGCATGAAACGGGATCTTTTTTACGGCGAGTAGACGTGTGCGTGCGTGACGCTGAGCAGACGATCTGCCGGGTTCAGTCGGAAGACAAATTGTAATAAAAATCAACACAGCCACAACCTGTATAGATATTCACGGCACATTCCGGTATTCCCCTTTATCATGTTCCGTCGTCTCTTTTTCAGAGTGAATGCTCCCCTTCTACCCCTCGCATTCTCCTCACCCACACCACGCATCTTCCCCCGTTACTTCCGCACCACATCACCGCGCCTCACCTCCCCCAACACCCTCCCCCATGACACTTCCGTCTCCCAACGTCTAAAACACCTCGTCAAATCTTATGGTTGGTATGCCCTCGGAGTCTACCTCGTCTTCTCCGCCCTCGACTTTTCCGTCGCGTTCGTGGGCATCAAACTCCTTGGGGCCGACCAGGTCGACCGGGCCGCAGCATACGTAAAGCAGGCAGTATGGGGCAGGTCCCCGGAGCCAGGCAGAGATGAGGTCGACAGCACAGCATTGCCCAATGGCAGCAACGAGGGCCTCTATGCCATGATCGTCCTGGCGTACACCGTCCACAAGACCCTCTTTCTGCCTATCAGAGTGGGCCTCACCGCTGCTCTGACACCCCGGATAGTAGGCTGGCTGCGTGCAAGGGGTTGGGCTAGCGGCAATGGCGTAAAGCGGGCAGCAAGAGAAATGAAGGAGAGCATAAAAGATCGAGACTAGCGGTCAAATGGCATACATATGGAGCTCTATACATTACATCGCCTTTTATTCATGTCATATTCTATACATGCACCCTATGCATGCCCAACTTCCATTTTAGTTCTCGAGTGTTCTAGTTGCTGGCTAAAAATGGTCTACAACTCCGAGCATCATGACAACGTGGTCTCAACACATCCGACACCCATGGTTGGTCCCCTCGACCATGAAGCGCAGACTCCAACCCCTCTCCTATGACGCGCCCCGCAGCAAGCGCGTCAGATACAACTCTCTCGAGCGCACGCTGGCACACATGTCCCTCGACGCCGTCCCCTCCCAGGACGTGGACATGTGGACAGGAGTCTCCCCACCGCGAGATGCAGACTCTTTGCACGTCATTTTACCCAGCTCGGTCGAGGAACCCACGACGCCTCCGTCCGAACTCGTCGGGATGGAGGTCGAACCGACCAGTAAGTCGACCTCTTTTTCTCCTTGGCCCCTCGTTTTCAGACGGTCGTTGGAATGTGCAGTGGTCTCCACCAACACGGCTGCGTCATCACCGCCTGCTTTCGCTGACTGGAAAAGCATAGACTCGGGTTTACTCGATATCAGGGAGGTTGAAATATCCCCTGCAGCGCTTGAATGCATCAGAAGGCAAACCCAGCGTCCGTCTCCTCTCCTACCGTTACCGTCCCAGTCCTCTCAGGCGCTCGTCCTGTACCGCACCCTGCGGCCGCCCTCCCCGGAACCGTTTGGTCACCCTTCTATCCAGGTAGCTCAGGAGGATGACGTCATGGAGGTCGAGTAGACGCGAGCCTGTTTATTGGCATTTTGCAATCGTATAAAGCGTACCAAGAACATCTAATCCAAAAAAGTAATCTATGATAGTAAAGCACGGGGGGACGGGAAAGAGCACAAGACAGCCGGTACGCAGAACTGGATTATAAGTACTACATCCACACGCGTGGAAAGCGTTCATTCGCACGATGTTTCAGGAGAGTCAATTTAGGTGCCCGTCTGGGAACTATACGCCAACATGGCATTGTCAGTTGTAGATGTGACCTGGGGTGTTGCCTCGGCTTGGTATAGGTCGTCTGTAAAGTTCAAGTGAGAATGACGTAGTCGAGTGTGTGCATGCGGATGGGGAACGTGGTGCATCTGCGGCTGTGAATAGGGGGGACGTAACGTAACGGAGGGATTCGTGAGTGGCTTTCCCGGGTGCTGGGAAAGATGAGACTGGGTTGGCAAGATAGGGCTCGACTGTGTGGGCGATTGAGTGGTGGAGCCCGTGTTTTGACGGTTGTCGGGATAAGAGGGGGGAGGAGGGGACAAGGCAGGAGGGGAGAGTTTTGCGTGGGCAAAGGGGGTGGAGGGTAAACCAACCGTGCTGGTACCGTGTGCCGGGAGGATGCGGCTCGGAGGGAGCTGGGAAGACGGCTGGGGTTCAAGGAGGAGGGACTCTTCCTCATGGGGATGCGGATCCGGCGAATCGATGATCACGACGGATGAAATTTCCTCTGGCGCAGATTGCTGAGTGAGTTTCTGGGCAGCGATTTCCTCGGCAGTGAGAAAGCGGCCACCTGGGCCACGGGGACGACGCATCGCATGCTTGTGACGGGATTCATGGAGATAAGGCTAGGAAGCGGGGGGGGTGAGTGGAGGGACATATTAAGAGCTTAGGCAAAGACGGACTTTGCGCTGTCTGGAGAGACGGTGGACCTCCTCGAGGCGAGCACGGGCGACGCGGCGTTTGAGAATGCGGAAATATTGTTTTGCATTTACGTAGAGGGGCTCTTCGTCGACATTTTGGTCATCGATGACGTGGTCGTTTGTGGGGGGTGGGTCGACGTCGTGGATGTGGTGGAAGGGGGTGTGGGTGGGCGAGGAAGGGTCTGGGGAGGTGTTCCTGTAGAAAATGTCGGGCTGGTTGGACTGGTGAGACTGGGAGGTATTTTGAAAGTTGTTCTGGAAGTGGAGATGATGGTAAGCGGGGGAGAGCAGCTGATCGACAGGATCGCCCATTGATTGGCTCGCAGCGTTCACTCTCAAACGTCGGTACATACGTCCTTTCAGTCCCATTACAAAACTTTCTCACGACGACTAAATCATGCTCTACACCTGCAGAGCCTGCGCAATCGCATTCGATGCACCCGATGATCAGCGTATGTACACTACTAGTCTACATTACCCTAACTTACCCTACCACAGGCGACCACTACCGCTCCGACCACCACAGGTACAACATGAAGCGCAGGGTCGCTGCACTGCCCCCTGTCTCTGCAGCCGTCTTTGCACAAAAGGTCCTCGAGCGCACCCAGGACACCCCCTCACAAGCATCCACCCGCTGCGACGTCTGCGTGTACGTCCCTCTCTTGTCTCACCCTCCCATACCCACACCCCCCACAGAAAGACTTACACCACCGAGAACGCGTACCGATCTCATCTCAACTCAAAGAAACACAAGGACAATCTGATCAGGCCCCCACCTGACCCCCGTCCCCCCCGCGAGCCCGCCCCCCAGGAGCAGGAGCCCACCGAACTCTCTTGTCTCTTCTGCGCCGCCACCTTCCCGTCCCTGCAAGACAATCTCACCCACATGTCCTCCACCCACTCGTTCTTCGTCCCTGATCCCGATTACCTCGTCGACCTCCCCGGCCTCATCAAGTACCTCGCGGAAAAGATCGCGGTCGAAAACGTCTGCATATTTTGCAACGGAAAGGGCAGGGAGCTCCACACCTTGGAGGCCGTCCGCAAACACATGATCGACAAGGGCCATTGCAAGATCGCTTACGACACCGAGACTGACAAGCTCGAGGTGTCAGACTATTACGATTTCTCGTCCTCCTATCCACCCGATCCAGTCTCTCAGAAGCCCGAGGACGACAGTGCGTGGGAAGACGTCGATGAAGAGACGTCCGGCGACGATGGTGCCGATCAAGCCGTTGACAGCGCTGGTGATCTGCCTGATAACCAGATGGCGTACGGCGACACGGAATACGAGCTCGTCCTTCCTTCTGGCGCACGCATCGGCCACAGGAGCATGATGCGCTATTACGCACAGTCGTTCCATGGCATACGCGTCAAGCCAGAAGACCCCAATAGCGGCCCTGCCCTCGTTCGACGTCTTCTCGCAGACAAACATTCTGCCTTTGTTCCGCGCAAGGGCGGCTTTGGGGCATTCGGTCAGGGTACCCAGGTCGTGAAAGCAAGGAATAGAGGGGAAGCCCGCGAGGCAGGTCGCCACATACGAGAGTTTAGAGACCAGCGTCGTAAAGAGGAATTCAAAACTAAAGTGGCCTTTATCCACAACAGTCAAAAGCATTTCCGCGACCCCTTGCTCCAGGTTGGTTTTGAATCCCACTCATCTTGTTCAATCACTCACCATTTCATTCAGTAAACGTGATAGTCAGTTCGCGCGCAGTGACATTAACATCGCATTGTACCCACAAACGGAGTAGTAGATCCGTGGTCCAAGACTGACTTTGCTTTCTATCGATATTAACAATATATCAGGAGTAATCATCCCAAGGGAAAAAATGTCTCCTAAATATAGGCGAGGGATATCATGGAGAACGAACGACCACAAGGTCGATCTTGTCAAATGCGGGTATAAAAGTCATGCAGCAAAACAACGATAACAAGAAGGAAATTAATACAAATACGAAGCGGGGACAACGCCCTCTCGCCCTGTCTGCGGGTTCCTTGCGTACCACCAACTGAAAAAACGTCAAACGCTTCCCAAAAATAACAGTGGATCAAACTTACGCATTATCTCTGTCATCCAGGACTTCGATTTCCATGCCAGCAGTCAAGCGTAGTTCACCCTCGCCTGAGGCGTCAAAGGAGTAACGTGCATGGGCGGGTCGACTGTTTTCTTCCTCCGCAACCATCGTCCCGATCACTGCGTCGGACGGTGTGGCAGCTCGAAGGTAATTGCTCGCATCCGGCCCAAACGGATCATTCTCTGGCTCGGCACCCTCCTCGCCCGCCGCTTCTTCCTTCTCAACGCTGAACTGATTAAACGGACTTTGCGTGCCCAAAATGGTAGTCCGGGTGGCAGCGTTGATGTGTTCGAGCAACGACGACGGTCGATGTTGAATCGAGTCATCGTCCTCGTCTTCATTTTCGTACCGGCCAAGCTTATCTTCTCGTCTTGACAAAAGGGTCCACAGTATGCCGATAAGCGCAAGGAGGAAGACCACACCAGCAGCAATGGCAATTGAAATCAAGATGACAATGCCAGTCGCGAGGAAGGCTGTGGGATCTTCGTATCAGAGGACTCAGGATGAGATCCAAAAAATGCTTACACTGCTGGCTGAAACTAAAGTTTCCAACCGAGTAGAACAGAGAGGAGACGTATCCGAGCGTGCCTTGTGCTGATGTCGACGAGAGATAGGGTATGAATGTCTGCCCATCGAACAATACAATGGATGCTGAACCAAGAGATGAATCAGATAACGCCCCAGAGATCATCAACATTCTGTCGGACTCGACGATGCTATTGGATCCGTGCGTATTTTGCAAGGGAACCATGAGCAACTGAGAAATGTTCGAGTTCGCTTGGAAAGACGTGCCTATTTCAAGGACCCTAGTCAGCCTCTAGGTGAAATGAATCTGCTTCAGCGTGCGCACCAATGTCAAACCAGGAAACGCCATTCCAGTATATCATGAAAGAGGATGAACCATCATTTGTGCTATATCCAACTCATCAGTGACTGCCATACAACAACGACATATCGCTTACCGTCCAGCGGCGAAAACGCTCGATGAATTACCATCGTTGACCTCCACAGCAGTTACGGGACCAGGTATCACAGTCGGGTCGCCTAACGCACTCCAGCTACTATTCGCAAAACTGTACTGTGCAACGTTTGCAGAAGTGCCACCCAATGTAATGACACCCCCAGCAACGAGGAGCTCTTGGTTGTTCTGAAAACTTTGTCAGGGAACATTCGACTAAGATGCAGTATACACTTACGCCAGTATATGAGACGGAATAAATATCACCCTGCAGACCAGAACCCAATGAACTCCACTGGTTCAGGGTGGTATCAAACAAGCAGATACCCTGACACGCGACTGTGCCTGCCTGAGCGAAGGAACCAGCGACTATGATGGTATTGGATTTATAGGTCGATGTGGTGATGGAGCGCACGACAACGGAGGAACCGGATTGTGCTTGGATGGGTTGAGCGATCGTAGTTAGCCACTGCTGGCCAACCAGATCATAGATAGCGAACCCATTTGCGTTGGCACCAGTCAAGTTAAACTCTCCGCCAACGTACAGATGAGATTCTGTGTCCACGTACAGAGTGCGAACCACTCCGTATAATTGGTCACCAGCGAGAGAGGTAGCTGTGGACGTTACCGGATCATAAATCGCGACGCCTTGCGAGGTCACAGATGAGGACACGGAGAAGGAAAAGTTGCCACCGAGGATGGCAACCTCATTGGAAGAACTGTTAGACCAGAAAACACCGGCCAAGACAGCAGGAGCAGGCGTAAGAGGCGATGGCGGTTGTATCGATGAGCTCGTCGAGGTTTGTCTTCTGAACATAGAGGGAATCTTCATATGGGACAGCCAAGTAGCAGCACCACGCTTGTGGTGATTGTACCGCTTCCTCGTTGTAGAAGCTAATATAGAGTTATTTGCAGAACTGCCGAGCTGGATTGTGAGAGGAGTAACCGTCGGGTCATCACTCCCGCTATTCGATAGCATGACCATGCCCGTGGCACCATACTCCGCCATGGTCTGGATGCTTCCGGCAAGGAGCTGGGATGCCTGTTGGCCGCTCGAGGATGTACCATTGCTGATAAAAGTGAAGTTCCCCAAGACAAAACCACCACTGTTTACCCACGACGAACTTGTGATATCCCAGGTCGCGAAACCGCCTACGAAAGAGCTGGAACCTGCCTGCGTCATAGTCTCGGTAAAGTTCCCCGCGATCTGAACATCTGAACCGGCCAGGCTAATGCTCGCCACCACCCCGTTTACGCCAGCCCCTAGCGCACCCCACGAGTTCGTCTGCACGTTGTACATAGCGACACCTTTCAGCTTTCCTTGCGTTGAAGCCGTTCGAGTATCGGAGAAGGAGCCCCCGACATACAGGTTATCGCCATGCAAAGCAAATGACGTGACAACGCCATCGAGTCCCCCATTGGGAAGTGAGAACAGATTCCCCTGCTTGTAGGCGACGATGTTGGAAGAGCCATTAAGGGAGCCAGTTGTGAAGGCGAAGCTGCCTCCAAGGAAGATAATCCCGGAAGGATGTTCCACAGCGGCTGAGATATAAGCGGAATTGGTATTCATACTGCCCAGGGAATTGTAAAGATCGACGCCGATGGCATCAGCGCTAGTCTCGCTGGCATTAGGTACAATACCGGTAGCGTTGACACTGGTTTTCGAGTTCAATGGCCACTCGAAGAATCCAAAACCACGCTGAGATCCTAGGGTAGCAGAGCCGTTTCCGGATGTGCCAGAAATGTTCGCGGAGGTCAAGACGAGCTCAACGGTTCCAGCCACAAGCTCGTATTGCCCATCTTGCCCATCCCCCACTGGTTGGTCGGTTAATGACATAGTCACCGTGGTCACAAAGGAAGAGGAGGAAGGAACAATTGGACCGGTGTAAACCGGGACCACGACGTCATTCGGGACTTGCTGGGACACTGTGGATACGAAAGGCTGCGAACCGTCACCAGGGAACACTGTGACTTGAACTGACGTCCGGAGAGCGCAGTCCTGAAAATTATCACAGCCAGGTACAACCAGATTGATCACGTATTGACCAGATGCTGATACGTACGGCATCCAGGTGAAGGTAGGGGCTTGAGAGGGAGGGGTGCCAACGGGGACGGTGGAGACAAGAACGGTTTGGAGAGTAGCAGGGATGCTTGTGTCCGCAGTCTTCTGCGACCAGCTGCCAGTCATTGTGACGTTAGATGGGTTGGGTGCAAAGCAGGATTCTGTATTCTGGCTGCCAATGGCGGAGGCAAAGGCGCCGGAGGACAGAAGCTGTAACATATGCAGACCGGGGGCATTTCCCTTCCACTCCGAAAGAGTGATTTGCACACCGGTCAAGGAGACGGGATTGGTGAAAAGGAAGTCCTGGTACAGAACTGAGGAGTCGGTTGACAAAGGACAGCTGCTCGTGCACGTCATGTTCTGGCCGGTCGACGGATCAACGTACGTAAGACTTTGAACGGTGTTGTCGGGAATCGAGGTGACGCTACGAAAGGCATGTTAGAGCAGAAATTTGGGGTCCCAGCAGAAGGGAATCAATTATACCTGAAAGCCGTCGTGCCATAGCCATTTAAGAATGTGTTCCCAACCCGGACGCCGTACGCACTCATTGCCTCAAACGAGCGGATGGTGATGAGAGCTGTGCTTGCAGCCGCAGCAAGCCAGGTATTTCCGGGGCCATCAGGACCTGCAGGACAAAGGATAGCCTGTATGTCGCTGAACTGCGAGTCTGTAGAAGAGGGAGCCCCGACGATCTCGGCGTCTTGAAGAGGTATCGGAACGAGTGAAGACGAGAACGGCGATGCACCTTGAGAGTATGGAACATTCGGGTTGTTATTGCTGGCGGTCGCTCCGCCGGTGAACGAGGTGGTAAACGAGCCGGTGAAGAAAAGACTGGAGTCTGAGGTATTGGAAGTTATAGACATGACTTGACCATTTAGACCTTCGAAGGGAGGCGCGGACCATGAACGTGACTTGGTGTTCCAAACTGCAACAGAAGGACTTGGCGACGAGAAGCGACCGCCAACCCAAAGGTTGTTGTTGGATGAATCGCAGTAGACGGCACTGACTGGACCATTTGGGCCGCCGGAACCAAGGACGGAAAAGGTAGCCGAGGAGGGCGAGTAGGAGGCCACATAGCTAGTGGTGATGTTGGCGATGGAAAGAAAGGAACCGGCAATATAATAGACATCATCGATAGCGCACGCTGAAGAAATTGAGCCGCCAGGATTCGTATTAGCGATGGAGGTGAGGGCGCCCTGTTGTGTGCGGGATAGCAGGGTGGAAACGGAAGGATCAAAAGTGAGAGTAGAGTTATCGAAAAAGTTCAGACCAGCAAAGGTGCCACCAAGGCCGACTTGGCCCATGCGATCAAAGTCGACCAGAGGAAGCGCGGCCGAGGCGAGCTGAGCGAGGAAGAAGAGGGTGGGCCATGTTCTGAGGGAGAACATGATGGGGAAAGTCAACCCTTGACTTGAAGGGCAGACGCGAACAGCGAGGGTGTTTAGCAGGCGACAAACATCACTCAAGGCCCACGTGAAACCGTCCCACGGACTGAATCGCAACGCACGTCTATTTCCGACAAATACGTAGTATCTAACTACCCTGTCCTTAGTCCATCCGCGCAGTGACACCGCTCATATCTGGCACGGATCCGACAGACTGCAGATGAGGGGAGGCTTGTTCTAGCGACCTGGAGCGAGAAACCGCACGTCAGAATGCTGGTGATAAACCTACATCGTACTAGTTCTCACTGGGGATATCTGTAACGGATGATTCCTGGCCTCGTTGCCTTGGCTTGTGCGCTCGCGTCGTCAGTCACTTGCTGTGACTGCAACAGGTGCTTCTCATTTAAGCGAGCCCAAGTGTCGGCTGGCGTCGAGTAGTGAGCAATCCACCGCGTCAAGTATGCGTCGTCGTCTCGCGGCGGTGCCCACTTATAGAACGAGACAGCCAGGAGCGAGAGCAACAACGTATTCCGCCAAAACGGCGTGGAGAATCCAGCTACGGAGTCTCAGTCGCAGTTCCGAAATGCAAACTGAACACAAACCTTCTGGACTGTATTGAGCACCATCCAAGTGTTCCTCGTGTGCGTGACTACTACTTGATGAAAACCTAAGCTGACTTGAAGCCGGCCCAGTATAAGGCTTTGCACGCAACAGGACACCTGCTCTGACGAGATGCATGTTCTTAGAGAAGAAGGATCAGTACGGAATATTTCCAGACCAAAAGATGGTTCCCACACTCTTCCTCTCAACCACAATGCCCACTTCTCCGCGACGTTCCAAGCGTCGTTTTTCGTCGAGTTCCGTCGGCACCACCACCCGTCAATGGGAAAAGGAGGCCCCAATGGTCGCTTCATGTCTGCACGAGGGAGATCCCTGCGCTCAACCTTTGACATACGCATCCCTTCCACCCACACCAATTCTTCCTTCTCCCCCTGCCCGCTTGCCATCACCAGCTGAAAGAAATCAAAGAGAACCTCCTATGGATTCGCAGTCGTATCAACAACCGTTATTTTCGTTGTGGGATTATCTTCGTGAGGAGCTGCTAGCAACTGACTTTGACTCGCACCAAGAACTCAAATGGGAGCGGGTCAGTAATTTTTTGAGTATTCCCCTAGCGATGGAGAAAGTGAGTGGTGTTCATTCAGAGTGCGCGTATGTTGTCACACAAGAGGTGCCAGATTTTCAGTTTTGGTTTCCTCCTCTGCTTGGACTCCTTCCTCTACACGTTCACCATTCAGCCCATCCGCTTCTTCATAGCAGTTTCGCGTTCTATATACGGTCTCATCGTTTGGTCCAAGTCCCCCCTCCCTCCTTCCCAGAAGGCTGATATCCTTCGTACGATGCTAGTCATTATCTCAATCGCCCTCCTCATACCCCTCGCGGACGCCAGCAAAATCTATCATTCCATTCGCGGCCAAGACACCATAAAGCTGTATGTCATATTCAATTCCTTAGAAGTGGGTGCAGTCATTTGTTGATTGGACCTCTGTTTGACATCACGGCATGTAGATCGCGGACAGGCTTTGCGCTTCGATCGGGCAAGACATACTGGATTGCCTATTCTCAAGATCTACGCTGGAGGCGCTGTCGCACGTCGCACCCCTGTCGTCTCATACGTTCCGTCCGTTGATCTTTTTCATTCTGGCGACACTCTATGTTGGTGAGCTGACAATACATCCTCGATCGTTGCGCAGTGAACTGACTCAATATGCCGATAGCTTGTCACGCTCTGGTGATGCTCTACCAATTGCTTTCGTTGAATGTCGCGGTCAACTCCTACGATCATGCACTCCTCACGCTCCTCGTTTCCAATCAATTCGTCGAAATCAAGGGTTGTGTATTCAAGAAGTTTGAAAAGGACACCCTCTTTCAGATCACCTGTGCAGATATCGTTGAGCGTTTTACGTTGTCTTTGATGCTCGTCGTCGTCGCCTTCCGCAACCTAATAGAGCTCAGTGGCTCCGAGTTTGACTTCGCTAATGGGTTTGTAATGCCGAAAAGCTTCGGATGGTTCAAGGGCAATAACGTTCTATGGACCATTTCATATGTGAGTCATGTTCTGCTATCGAGGATGTGTTCCGACGTCTCATTTTGATCAGCCCGTCATGACCGTGTTAGTATCGGAAATGATAGTAGACTGGTTAAAGCACGCCTTCATTACAAAGTTTAACCATATCCGACCGTCTGTATACGAGCGGTATATTGACGTGTTATGTCGTGATCTTGCAACTGCCAGTGTTATCGGACGGCACGGCACCCGCAAGGTCTGTGCTATCCACTATCGTTTTTCAGTGATACTCAAGATATACCGCTCCAGCATGCGTACGTTGACCAATCACCTCTGGTTGCGCGACGCCTCGGTTTTGCTTCTGTTCCGCTGGCGGTCCTGGCAATTCTGATAGGACTTCAGTCTTTCCATCCAATTTTCTCCTATCACCTATGTGATCAGCGAGATCTGCACTCATTAACGAAATGGATAACGATGGGCGTGTTGTTCTGGCTTTGGTACGCCCATCCATTCATCATTGGCATTGTCCTTACTTCTGTTATACCAGTTTCTTGGCGCTTAAAGTCCTTCTGGGCGTCAATCTGATTTCGTATGCCAGTAGTCGAAAAACTGGGATGGAAGCTCGAACGGAGGCTGATCGTGTCAATGATTTTGGTCGTGATCCCATCGGAGAAGATGCACAAGAGCGGGAATATAACAAACAGTTGCAGAAAATGGTTGATAACTGGCGGGATGATGCTGCTCGTGTCAGTGAAATAGGGGAGGGTCAGGGAAGCAATAAAGTCGAGGTCAGGGGCAGGAAAAAGCACATTCCTTTGGAGGACATTACTCGATTCACAATGGTAAAACGTATTTGGTAATCATAAAGTTATCAGGAGATAAAAATTATAACTTTTTGTTGTAATTGTATATGGTGGAACAAATGCACATTTATTAGTCAGAATTTTTTTTAGCCCTGTTCACTGTAAAAAATGGCTCTACATGAAAAAAAAGGGAGACTTGATAGTGTAAAAAAAAAGATGCTCACTGCCAAAAAAAAGGGGGGGGGGGTCTAAAAAAGTGGCCTATGTGTAGAGTTGTCTACTCTGAGTCAGAGCTATCTAAGGGGTTTCACTACAGCTACTTGAGTTTATATTGTATGGTAGTAAGAAGGCAACTATACAAATAGGTGTCATCAAGACAGTGTCTGTGTAATATACATGAGTACAGTACAGATCTACTTGAAGGCAAACATCTTGGTTTTTGAGTCAATGACAGAGTGCCTCAGGATTCTTGAGTCTTGACAAAGGGGTTGGGTCAACCCCTTTGACACTTGAGGCAGGCACCAGCACCAGTGCACTGGCCAAGGTAGCGGTACTGAGTCTTGTCAGTGAAGTGGAGGTGCTGATGCTCTTCTGGTGATGTACTGGCACCAGCCATCAAATAATAGAAAATATGGAAGTTGCATTTGCCCAATGGCACAGATGCCCTGGGTTGTCAGTAAACTAAAGCTCAGTGAATCTTCCAAAGCGAGAGGTGTTTGGATTGAAGAGGGTGCCTACTGTCAATAGATTCAATGATGAATTCTTGCTGCAGGCACTTGGTTCACAAACTTGGTGCTCCTGGATTGGAAATGGACAACTCAAGAAGTGTCTTGGTGATGAGCTGGTGATTTTCTGACTTTCTACTGTTGGTTTCACCACTGTGAAAGTTGGTAAGCTAAAATTGTCCTTGAATAGTTTTGTACCTAATGATGAGAGACTGGTCCTGAGGTGTACAATGCATGTGGTAGTAGGCATTGTTCCCCAGCTGGAAGATGTGGAGAGGGGATGGGATTTTGTTCTCTGAAGAGATGTTGTTAAGATTCATTATCCAGACCTGTCTTTTTCTTTATTAGCTCGGCTAATCCCTTGGCCTTGCTCCTTGTATCCCCTTTGTCACTTTGCCTTTGGCTTAGCCTCTCTATCACCACTCGTCCTCCTACCATCTGGACACCTTTGAAGCTCTTCATTGAGCCTCTCCTCCTTCAACCTTGATCCTCAATGGATCCCCTCACTCGATGTCTGCCTTAGTCATCGGACATCTCCACCCGATATCCCAGATTGGCTTCTCCCCGATCCTAGATCTCCACTCATCTCACCTCATTCCTCACCTCGTTCCTCTCTTCATTCCTAGTCTCCTTGGACCTCGTGTCATGTCTTATCTATGACATCTCTCTTATTGTCACCCTTGTTCCTAACCCATAGCCCAGCTTCTTCCTTCCAACCTCATGTCACCTAGGCTATGCTTATCTCAACCTATGACTCACCCCCTGAGTCATCTCTTTTGTCTTCTCTTGCTTCGACTGGCTCTATGCTCAGTCATCCTTTGTCATAGACACTTACTCATACAGTGACTCACAAAATTGTCCCAATGTTTTGCTGTTTTTGATTGATGCATGAATAACTTGGCAACTAAAACAAATACAAACAATGTGTCAGTGTATATATGGACACAGCCACTCAGGGCTAAGTG
>JBBPMD010000203.1:0-39540 GCA_038090095.1 Zangia roseola
TTTTGATAGATCTTCACTCTACTTTTGACTACCCTTTGTTTGGTTTGTTTGGTCATGTTTGGTTTAGTTGGTTTGTTTGGTCAGATGTAGTTTCATTTGTTTGTTTGGTCAGGTTTAGTTTGTTTGGCAAGGTTCAGTGTGTTTGGTTGGGTTTGATCCAGTACCCCACCAATTTCCAGTATTTCCTAGTATCTTCCAGTGTCCTCCAGGACTCTCCAGACTGTCATGGTCTATCAAACCTGGAGCCTTAAATATGTGAAAAGGATGGTTTGCTGATGTTGGCCTGGAGGTTGGGGTGCACAGTGTTGCTGGAGTTACATTCCAGCTGCAGGCAATCAAATGGAGATGGAGAGGTACTAGGTAAATGATCAAGCACTTTTCACAAGGTAAGTCATGCACTTCTACTATTACTATCAGTAGCAGCACATGTGCGCCAAGTCCCCGACTCCTCAAAAAAACTGTTCAATAACACTAGTACATAAAGTCTTTTTTATCTACAATCGCCAAGAAAGGGATACTGATTCAACCCGGCGGCCTAGTTGTCGCTATTAGGGGAGTTCAGAGTAGAAAATGGACCCGTTTTGAGTGTTGTTTTGAGCCTCGTTTTGGACCACGAGCCCATGTATTTGAGAAACAACTGTACAGTATTATATAATAATTTTGCATGATTCGCTTTGCTGAGAGCTGGCCAAATGTGGCTGCCAAAACCCTCCCCCACTACATGGGAGTTGGGGATACTGTTAGGCTGTGCATCTGACATACATGCCAAGATTATGTCACTAACACCCTCAAAAGCCCTACTGCAATGGCCCCAAGCAGTGGATCCACCACCAAAGGACTTTGAAGTCAATGAACAGTTGGAGGCAGGGCTGCTTTTGGAATAGACTAGATAGCAACACAGACCAGACCAGTATGGATGATTGCATGTACCACATATTTTCTTCTTTGCTTTACTGTCATGGACTTCCTGTAGCAGTTTAGTGCAAGCTGGACTACTCTTACAGCTCTGGTCATACATTCCAGTACTATCTACAACATCTGAGCCAGAGTACAGTGCGGGGGCCATCCGATACAACGAAATTCTAGTCGAACGAGTAGGACTATTCATAGAACATATGTCTGCGCACCTACACCGGGCCAACCTCCACCCATTGAGATCGCGCACGCCAGTCTCCTCGTCCTCGTCACCCGCCGCCTCGTCTCCATCGCCCATTCAGACGCTCTTCTCTGTTGTTGCACCGTACTCATGCCCGCATCATTGCCATCAACCTCTTCTTCGAGCCTGCGGATCTCCATGCTGAGTTCCTCGAGGTCGTTGGAGCCACGACGGCGCATGCTCGGGGCGGGGATGACTGGGTAATTGGTATCAGTGGGCTCAAACGTGGGCAGACGCTCATTGGCGATGTCGGAGCAGCAACTGTGGTCGAGTGGAGTTTAGAATATGGAAGTGGTAAGATGGTATGTCAGTCCAACAGATAATGTGGAAAAGAACAATGTCACGAACACGTCTGCAAAACTGTGGATAAAGTGTTGCATGTTTTGTGCGGTAACTTCATGTCTGGGCCTCTGTGGTCTTCGACGGGGATGGCGGACAACTCAGAGACATTCTCTGCTTCCTCTCTGTGAGATAAAGAGGTATCAGTCAGGGTTGAAAGGTGAAATGGGGAGCAACGCATGGAGTCCAAATACGGCGACTGACGTCCACATCCGCGACGCACCTCAGAAGCTGGAACACCCGTTGCATCTTCCCGACAGCCAAAATCTTGTTCCTAATCTGCTGTTTTCCCGCCATGACCTCCGTGTGTCCCACGAGTGTCTCCAAGATCCCCAGACTGAACGTCAAACCCGCCCAGACAACAGCGCATCGACGCATCGTACTACATCACCAAGATCCTGATACCTCCCCTGGAGCGCATCTTCAACCTCATCGGCGCCGACGTCCGCGCGTGGTACGACGAGATGCCGAAAACGATCACGGTGGACGAACGGGATCCGCTCGCGCTCTCACCCCACAAGTGTGCTTCGGTGCACACTGCCCGATTCAAGATTGACGAGCATTTCCAGAGTGCGCTAAATGGGCCATTGAATGGACTCGCCATAGTGGAGTGTCGGGGATTTGTCATCGCGGTGGAGTGGAGCACAGGTGGATTGTCCATCGGCAAATGGTAGACAATGGGTGTTGACCACAAATACAAGTGCTTTGAAAAAGGTCTGGGTTTATCGGCAGGATAGCCTTCGCACCATGCCGACATACATGTCAACATTCCAGAAGAAATCGACCCGCGTCGTATCTTGAGTATCGTCGTCGCCAAACACTCCGTACCTTTTTCGCGACCTCCCGCCCGGCGGGGTCCTCAGCGGATCGCTCAATGACTCGGAGCCACTCCCTCCCCCCCCCCGACCAAATTTTCAGACAGATTACTGTCCAAAAAACCACATCGACTCCCCTTTATCAACCTGCCCACCATGTCTCTCCCGAACAACGAGGGCCCAGTTGGTTCAGCAGCGTGGTGATTTGAAGCGCGACCACGAAGACGTCGCCACGCTCCCCCAGGCGTCCCAGGATGCACCAACGACGTGAACACACGCGTTGAGACCGTCGGGGCCCAGGTTGATGGTGACGGAAGTGTGCAAGACGAGGAAGGACATGGAGGAGCTAGTGGATGGGCGGTAACGCTGGGTGGCAGTGGGATCGTCGAGGGGAATGGACGCGGATAAGTTGCTCTATCCTGAGCATTATGGGGAAGAGAACGATTACGGGTTCCTCATCGGATGTGCGTTCGAAGAAGAGGAAACATCGCGCCAGCATCGCTAAGCGACCAGAGTTGGGCGATAGCGGCTCAACAACGCGGCAGTGTCCTTCGAGATCGGTAAGTAAATGACGACGACGACCTTCCGAGATTAATTCCGCTCTTCAAAATGTGGGGTAGTCAGTGATTCAAATATTCAAAAGCGAGCGGTAGTGTATGTGCTTAGCAGTCAATCTCAACTTGACCCTGAGCGTTGAACGTGAACATTTGAACGGACACGTCCCACTGCACCGCAACTGAAGAGACCCCGAGAGGATCCCACAGTTGCGACTTTGTGTTCGTGATTCAAGCTTCAAGTTTGACTGTGGACAGATGATGCCAGTGTCAGTGTACCTTCACAAAAACATGGCTACTTCCACTGGTATCCTTCACCGTGTTATTGATCAACTCGACTCATTCAAGGCCTAGCTCGCCGTGACAACCACACCTGCCAAACAGTCTTCCACCGACATTTGTATTCTCTGCATCTCTGACGTCCACAGTACGCACGGCGCCCAACCATCTCCCTAGATGGTATCCCTCCACGCGGGAGAACTCACCCACTCCGGTACTTACCCTAACTCTGCCATGCACTCGCGTGGCTGAGCGCGCACGGTGAAGGTCTCCATCGCGGGACCCGCGACGCATTCATACATAGGCCAGACCTACCCCACATCGGGGTACATCGACACACGCTGCATATCTACAGGAGTCCACCCCGCAGTACGGTGTGCATGACCCCGTCAATACCCGCGCTTTCGTCCATCCAACCCCCGACAGCTTATTCTAGCAATCTTCCGACCCCACTTGAGGAAACGAATCAGGTGCTCTGGTCTGTGGTACCACCGATGTGCTGTTGACCCATAGACCGCCATTCGCACATTCAGACCACAGTGACTGGTAGGTAGCGTTTCTCCAAAGTTCATAAAGACTAAAGCCATGGGTACCTGCAGGGTGATATGCATACTTGTCACTGGCAAGTAGGGATGCTATTCTGTTTACCTGCGCCCACAGTCTCTTCTTTTGACAGAAATCCCGGCGATTCAGATGTGTTAATGCAACGATTCCCGGGTTCGGAAGCATTTAAATTGCTCCCTTGTATGGAAGCGAGAGGTCTGGCTTCAAGGGCCGCTGTCAACACGTTGACCTCCTGCAATTGGATCGAGTTCCCAAATAATTTCATGTCAACAGAGCACTCAAACAGGGACTCGCGCAAGCTCGTGATTCCGATCGGCATCCAAAGTACGAAAGGTTTCCCCTGTCGGCGGTACGACATGCAAAGCTTCGTGGATGCGAATTGTCACTGTCAGCATCTAGATTCTGGGTCAAACTACGACACCTGCATCCCATTGTGACGACACTTACTTCCGAAATGTGTGATTGTACGATACAGTCAGCTCCCTTATAACGCATACCCTTCTAGCGCCGCGTGGCAGAGTGTGTACCCAGCACGTTGGCTCTGTCGAAAACCTTAACTGCGTTGACGGCTTCTTCAATCAATTGAAAACAGGGACAGGCCCGTAACGAGATATACTAGTAATACTAGTAAGTACTTGCGGCACGTCGCGTGCCTGCGGGTGCCGCCAATACTTTACTCTTCTGTAGATTCATAGCGCCAAGCTGTTCAGCATGGATCTCTTGCGTTCCGGTCACCGGGCTTGTCTGAATCCGCTACTATATATGAATTAGCGGGCCGAAAATGAAAAAAAAAAAATTACCGGAACTTTCGAAAGTTGATTCAACCGCCGCCGGGTTTGTGCAACACCCGGGTCATAAAATGGAGCGAGGCGATGTGGGAATGGAACGATCGTAAGGAAAGTAATTACCACGCTGACACACGCGGCGTTCAGTTTTAGACCGACCCCTTGTCTAAGTTCTGCAAAAAATGAACTTATCGAAGCGAAGGCAAACCGCACATCCTCTCAGCCGATTTCTCCCGCGACCCGGGTCGCAACGACGTGCTCGGTCTGGGAATTGGTTACTTTCCATATGCCCAGCGGATACAATACTCGGATTATTTTTGTTGCTAAAGAAGAAGATCCGAAAAATGCAACTGGGGCATTAAAATATACCTAGATGTGAGTTCCCCGCTAATGAGAGAGGCACACCGCCTTGTCCCACCAGTGTATCGATGCCGTATGTGGAGGCCGAGTGGAACCTTATACATTTTGCGATTTTTTGGTGTGCGCATTACGCTGACTCTCAACATAACAATTCATCGGGTGTGTGTAGGGAACGTTACTTAAATGAAACCTTCCATCTTGTGCCATTCCGTACTTAAACACCCCCAGTGTTCTTCTTCGAAGATCCGGCTCTTCAAGCTGGCATTTGACGCCGCTCCTTAACTCACTAGGTTAGGTCATACATGGCTACTTCGCTCCCGTCCGCTGCTCTCCCTTTCAGTGTGGATAACACACTAGGGGCTCTCCTCATAGGTGGCCTCTTTGCTGCAGCGTGAGTATTTCGGTTCCCATTTATCTGTCTTATCAAGGTCGTCCCTTCAGTTTCTGGGGTGTCACAAGTGTCCAGACCTATATCTACTTCCAACGGTACCCCGATGACCCGATATTTCTGAAGCTTGTCGTAAGCCCAAGTCTCTTCTGATATTGATTTTCTCATCGATTTTTCATTGGTAATAGGTAGCGATACTTTGGTGAGTTTGCACGCATGTAAATCTGGATCTCTCTTTCTGATTCTTCCTTGTAGGACTTTGGACACTTTTGACGCGTGCTTAACCAGTCAAATTCTCTATCATTACTTGGTGATTAACTACATGAACCCGTCGTCCATAGCAACACCAGTGTGGTACGTGCTCTCTTGTCCTCCGAAGTATCGCAATCCATATCCCTTTTGCAGGAGCATAATAGTGAGTTACCTTTGTTTCGAAAGGCCCACTTTAATTGAAGAGTGTTGAACAGATCCATACGACGGTGACAGTGAGATTTTGATGCTTCACGACACCATCCTTTTTCCACTAAGAGTTCGGTTTTAGTGTGTCACGGATGTGTTTATTCGATGGTAAGCCTCTTACTCCGACTCATCTGCATATATTATGCTTATTATCACCAAGTTTGTTCTCAAAGCGAGTATGGGGGCGTGAGTCCGTTTCCAACTTCCGTTACAACATTTCTGATGGGATGGTGTACAGTCAGTAATGGAAACATTATTCTGACGTCCATCGTTGTGAGTCGAATCGGGATTGATGTATCGTTTTGTTCTGATCAGTGTCACAAGTGGATCATATCTCTTTGCGACTTGAGTACGTGTTGTACAGAGACTCTTTTTTGGTTGACTTCTGATTTTTAACCATAAAAGCCGTTGGTCTCGGTAAGCATACTTTTCCAAAAAGCAATGCCAAATTAACAGCGTTGCAGTGATTACGGTCAAAGCGTTGGTCCTGGTGCTTTTTTTCGATTCGTTGTAAGCTCATAATATGTTAGCTTCCAACTCGCGTCCCTTTTAGATCTGGATAGCCTTACGGTAAGTATTTGTTTTGGGTCTCAGGTCACCATCCTAATATATCGTCAGCCCTGGTTCTATGCAAGCTTCGTAACAAACCTTGCAGGCGACCTCTACGTATCAGTGGTGCTGTGTTACTACCTGTTCAAGTCAAGGACAGGATTACGGAGGTAACAATATTTGATCATGTGGCCGCTCTTCTATTGATTTTCTATTACCAAGGACCAACACGATGGTCAACACCCTCATGGGTTACATCATCACAACCGGTGAGACCATAACCCGTGTCTTTCGTTCATAACATTCTGATGAATATTTGCAAAGGCTTGTTCACATCGTGTGTAGTTCGTTGAGTACTATACTTCGCGGTTGGATAACTGTATCTTCATCAGTATCGACGCCATTCTTGGAACTACAATGGTACGCAAATCACGGCGTACTCTGCGCGTAAAACATGGCTAATCGTGCGAGTTAGTACGCAGCGATGCCCACCAATTACATCTTCATGGCGTTTTACTTCAATCTTGCAAAGCGTAAGTGTCGACAGTTGAAACCCTTTGTCATGGATACCAGGACTAACCCGGTTGTTTAGTGTACATCAACTCGTACCTGGCCTTGTAAGTCTCGCTTTTCACGTTATTTCATCGTCTTCTCCCCTTCTTCCGTCCATATTTGATGTCGGGTATCTTGCACCCTGTAACGAGAGGTTCACCAATGCCTTTCCTCTGGTTCCTAGGATGAACGCACGCAAGCGCCTCCGCAGAGGTGACGGACCAATTTCTGTTGAGCTATCGGGACTGTCAGGCGACCCGCATTTCGCAACCGGGTTCACAGAATCATCCTGCGAACATTCGTTGCCAACTTACGAACTCCATAAAGTAAATGTTCTATTCGAGTTTGGTAATTCATGCTGACCTTTTTGACTTTCCTATTTTTCGCCGGTGTTCGCCGTGGTTTCGGTAGGCCACGCATGGGGAATTGGAGATTTCCGTGCACACGACGGTCGACCGAGCAGAAGATGCCATTGGACGGGCAGTCTGAGGTCGCATCTGTTCTCATCGGCTCCAACTGCGTGCACATCGTCACATGAATATCAAAACCCAAAATTGCACACCCCGACAAACACGCCCTTCACACCAGACCGCATTGTTCCTTGATGGAAGAAGCAGCCCAGGTCCAGGGGAGACCCATCGTATCCTATTTTTCGCATCTAGCATCTACATTCTTTTGCAATCACTCATTACCTAAAGCACATACACGCACACATTCTTGTTTTCTTTCGTTATCTTTCTCTCAGTGGTTCACTCTGTCGACCACCCCGTGATTCCTCTTGGCGATGGCAGCGGTCAACAGTGTTTTCGCTTCCGTACCGAGTGGGTGCGGAAGGCTAGGTGTATAGATATAGCGACACAACCCCAACACTTTGTACGATAGACCACATGCATAACAGAGTTTAAGTAAAAACCAAACCGGGCCGCGCTTGTGGATAGGATCATTGGAATATAAAGTGACGGTAGAGTGGCACATTCCTGTACCGACATTTACACACGGGACTCGTCTGTTCCACGACCATGCATTCAGAAGTTAGATCCGAGAGTGGTCCAGACAATTCGGGGATACCTCCATGGCACATGATCGTTCCGAAAATCTCCATGTGGTGAGAGTCGCTTCCGACGGAAGCTCCCGGGATCAAACTGGAGTAGGGATTCACAACCATCCGCTAGGACACTGAGTCATCGCTCGAATGGCCGATGGGAGACTCAGTACTCAGTATTCAGGAGCCTCTAAGCCTCGCACGGGCAGACTGCCGCTACCATTCGTCCATCCAGAATATGTAGATATTCTGGGCACGTTGCATTGATACAGAGAGTCCCTCGGTCTATATCGGTCCCGCGACAGGCCGCAGAGAGCTTGCTAACCAACTTTTTAAAAAGATTCGGTTCCATCCGATGGCCACGAAACTAAATAGGCTCCGAGGGGGACCGACGGCTACCTGTCGTGTGAATGATGGCAGACTTGAGAAAGGGGGATGGTCCGATGATGAGGCTAGACTCTATTAGGCTGAAGCTCATTTCCAGCGGTCCATGTGACTCACAAATTGACACAATGGATGGTCTCACTGTCACTTCCAGTTACCCCGACATTGATTCAAGTCTTGTGTTTGAATCGTAGTACATACTAGAAAGAGTCGGGTGCTGGGAGCCATTGCCCTAGGAATGTACACGTGCCTTGTCAGGTCGTGATCACGCGGGCATTCATAGAACGTAGCACTGGGCTGACAAGAACCCCGGATGGCACATCGGTCCCGCAAGAGACCAACGAGGCCGTGTCCCTTCTTGCTTCATTGTCATAAAGAAGCAGTAGACCTCGTGGGCCTTGACGACGCTACCGCAGTGTCGGTTCCTTGAGAACTGGAAAAATAGATCGCGGTCGGGATAATGGCTATACCCGTTATCGCAATCAGCTTGAGTGTAAATTGTTCATTGTCAGAGAAAGACACGAACGCGGTGGTTGCTGCCAAACGACCCTCCTGATGCACGTTACTGCAGATATGAATGAGAATGGAATGGCCAAAGGGATGCAGTCCTCCGAGTCTGCGAGGACCGTGGCTTTGAACGTCGCCCAGGTTAGCTGTTAGCTGCGCGTAGGATGTCGGGATGTATTCAAACTGCCGGGTATGGATAAAGGGAAGGTACCGGAGATGAATTCCAGAAACCGCAAAATGTAAGACGCGCGCTAGTGCAGTGGGGAGTAAATTGGACAACCGAGTGGATGACTATGATATATGTGACGAATATATGTAATGCTACAAGTTAGTTCCCCGTCATGCCGACGACAGAGGAATCTACCAAATTGTTAAAGGCTGTTGCAAATTGTGGGCTAGGTCGGACGGTCAGGAAGGGTGGCAGTGCAAAGAAACAAATTGATTGACGAAAGTTCCCACGACTTGGACCAACTTGATCCGAACGTACTTACATGAAATGTCCCGAAAGCTTCAACTGCGAAACATCCATATCATTCCGGAGCGTGGCGATAACTTGAAACATTTGCCAGTTTACATCGGAATCGTGCATGTCTTTTTTTTTGAACGATTTCCAAGAATGAGGGTCGTGCACTGACTCGGACGCGTGTCAGTTGTGGTAGACCTCCGAGTCTCGGAGACATTCAGGAGTTTACTGCCATCCATATGTTTATACTGACACTGTTGTTTGTCTTTATAAGCGTCCTCGGTCCTCTGCAAGGCTTGTTCGACATCCCGGAGAACATGCAGCTTGGGTCAATACCGCACGGTCGACTCTAGAAACGCTACTTGATCTCATGTAGCTTGCACTTGAAGCCGTAAGTTCTCGGCGCGTCAATGCCCTTCCCCGGAGCTCCGGGAGCGTTCTCTCTCTGTGTTTTCCACCTTGGGCGAACCATCAGATCAGGCTTCTGAATGGTATATCCATGTGCACTCTTTCCTTGCTTGGTAGGCCCCAGGAGTGATATTTCTCTCATGGGTTGACAGTTTGATCTTTCTTCAAAAGCCCCCTCTTTCCCGCGGAAAGACAGCCTTGCGATACGGGGAACGGCGATTCCTCTGGTTATGCTCTTTTTGCACCAGCACTTATACTTCAGATTAAACAGTTGCTCACTTGCAACTTCTCTGTCTGCCAGTAGACTTGTTCTAGTCCTATACATTATACACCAATATGGCTGAGCCAAATGCCTCTCCATCCGTTAATGTAGAGAACACCCTGGGTGCACTTCTTATTGGCGGGCTCGTGGCTGTTGCGTAAGCTTCTTTTTAATCTGCCAGATGTCACATTCTGACGAGCAATGCTCAGCTTCTGGGGTATCACGAACACCCAAAGCTACATCTATTATGCACGATATCCGAAAGATCGACTAGCGCTGAAACTGATTGCAAGTATCTTCTTTAGCCGATCTGTGTTGGTACTGATCTTCCGATCGGTGGCACTCTTTATCTCGTTACAGGTGGCGCTTCTATGGTCTGAGCAAATTTCGAGCAAATTTGCACTCACTCGTTCTAACGTCCTGCAGGGTCCTTGACACTTTCGACGCATGTTTAACTAGTCATATACTTTATACTTATCTCGTGAAGAGCTACATGAATACACAAGCCCTCCGAAAACCAGTGTGGTACGCGAATTCAGTTTATCCTCGATGGTGCCTATGACCTTCATTCGTCGTTCCGTTAGGAGCTTTTTTGTGAGTTTTCGTTTGACAAAAGGGTTTCGTCTGAGCATGCCGTCTCTGCAGCTCCACATTGCGGTCACGGTAAGGAATTCAACTTCTGTGATGTCAATGGTGATTCCGATGACGTTTACCAGTGCGTCACGAATACGATCATACGACTGTGAGGGGTTCTTCCAGATCCGTTATCGGTCCCGTCGCTAAAGCAGACCAAGTATGTATGCTCGGCGAGTATGGAAATGTAGGCCTCTTTCTCGGTCGGTGACAATACATCTTGATGTCATATAGCCAGTGACCGGAATATTTTCTTGGTGTCTATCGTGGTATGCTGGGTTCTGCGAGGTGTCAATCCATGCTGACCGATCTATTAGGGTACCATCACCCTTTTTGATCTAGGTAAGCATGCTCGGGGTTCCACCTGTTCCACTTGACTCGACGATCCGCCCTAGTTATTGGCATCAGTAAGCATCTCCCGTAGTAATCGTTGCGAGAACTGAATGTGATGCAGTAATGACCGTAAGAGCGTACGTCAACAAAAGTTGTATTTTCGACGAAACATCGACTCTGATAATCTTAGTGTCGAGCTCAAGAATTTTGAGCAAATCAGTGCCTTCTCCGTGGGTTCTACTTCAAATTATGTTTCTGATCGCTTGTGGCTTATGACTCGCATAGTATCTATTCTTTTTCAGTTTTGCCATAGGGATGTTAGGAGATCTTTTTGTGTCTCTAATTCTCTGCTACTATCTCTTCATTTCAAGAACAGGCTTTCAGAGGTAAGGAAATCTCGTCTAGAGTCATTGTGTGTTCATTTTTTCTGGCAGTACGGATACGTTGGCTAAGACACTGATTGTGTACATCGTTGCCAGCGGTAAGCTACCCAATCTGGATATTACCTTCATGATCGTTTAGGCTCTCTCTCTAGGCTTACTCGCAGTGTGCGTTCTTTTTGTCCTCTATCATCGCCGACCGGCTTGACGGTGTCAATCAGAACCAATGGTACTATGGGAACCATTTTCGTGAGTGGAGTGCAAGTGCCTTGGAACGTCGCTAACTTTGCGTCGTAGTATGCAACGATGCCTGGCAACTTAATTTTTATTGGTTTCTACTTCAATTTCGCGAAGAGTACGTATTCTGCCTGAATGACGAATGCATATTGAGGGCCTGATTACTCCAGTGTACATCAACTCCTATCTTGCCTTGTAAGCGTGATTCAAGATATCCGTTCATCTGTCTTCCCTGCACCTCTGGTTATGCCCGTGTTAGCGCAGCCAGAATACCCTTATACTGCGCGCGTTATACGGAATGGCAAGACGCTGATGGATGTTTATCACGCAGACTCAACGCGCGTCGGCGCATTCGAGGGAAAATCGGCCGTCCAGTTTTCGTTCAGCTCTCCAGATTGTCAAATCCAGCTTATGTTTCCAACTTTGATCCCGATCTATCGTCGACGCTACGCAGTGACAAGGTGCATCTCCTTTTCCCCGTTGCCAGTGTACTTTGGATGGTGCCTTTCTCACTGATACTTGTCCACTTTGGTATCTGCTATGTTGTAGGAGTTGCAGGTGTCCATCCAGACGACGGTTGACCAAATATCGGAACGGGATATTCCCCGGTTGTGAGCACCTTGCCACTTGGGGAAGGTGGAATCCTCAGAACGCGAGTCGAGTCGTTTATTGTGATGTATTCATAAGTGCTACTGGCTAGCAACCAAATTACATAAAGTAATGCTTGCCCCCTCGGACGCGACCGTCGGAATGCCATATTCTCTCTGGCAAACACATCCAGTCTTTCCTCGTCGTCCTAATATCCTCTATAATCTAGCTCTAGGGTTGACCATGTCGACCAACGACCAACTTCAAACCTAGAGCAGCTTCCAATGGGTTTCACTTGAAACCAATTAGAAGTTCATTTTGGCGGCCAGCCAATTTCGCGTCCAGTAATCATAGTAATTTGAAAATGGTGCAGATCATGGCGAAGCCTGGCTCTTCTTACTGACTCTCATGTTGTTACGGCTTGAACTTGTATCGCCTGAGTTATCGCTACATATTCCCCTCTCCTTTTCTTCTCTTCATTGCTTCTCTCTTCTTCACGGTCATCACATGGCACTTGAATTATTTAGCTCTCTCTTCTAGTCGTCAAGGCGCTCGTTTTTGTGTCAGCGCCGCGGGGATTCGTGGTCTCCGGAGGACCTTTGGTTGTACCATGTTACACGGAAGCTCTTCCTAAAACACACAGTTGACAGTCGAGTGTGGAGGTAAGTCTGTCTATAACGTGACATCCATGACAACGCGCACTGACACTCTGCTGTCATAAGCACTACTGTAGCCTCGTTGGCTTGCCAGGTGAACACGCAGGGAATCAATTTGATCTACACCCGCCCCTTAGATATCTCGTTTACGCTGAGACAGTGGCTCAGTGACCACGAGGCGACCCTCAATGATCGTCTCGGAAGTTGAAACCATCCGCTTTGGCTCCCATTCGGAAATCCTCGGGTTAGATCGCTGGCGAAACGCGCCGCAGTGTAGGGTTGTGATCGATTAATCCCGAGCGTCGACATAAAACAGATGGGATGGTCACACGCGTTTTGTTTCGTTTCGTGACTGGCACGGATGTTTGAGACTTGATGTTTGGTCCGTGGCCACTTCTTCCGCACGGTGGCATCTTGGGTCGTTTGCATCAGACCCCATCATGCCAGTGGTTGATTTCGACTCACAGTCCTTCAATCTGGATAACTTTTTGGGACCACTTCTCATCGGAGGGCTTATTGCTACAGCGTAGGCATCTTTCTCCTTCACACGGGGCTGGCATCGATGCTGACATTGTGCAGTATCTGGGGTGTGACGAGTGCCCAGACTTACGTCTACTACCAACGGTACCCCAAAGATTCACTAACTCTCAAGTTGATTGCAAGTCCAGCCCTCGTCCGCTCTTTCGTCACTAATCAAACTCGTTTGATGGGTCTTTGATTGTCTCAAAATAGGTAACGCTCCTATGGTAAATCTGGTACACTCACGATGCTATTTTATTAACGTCACGGTGCTTTGCAGGGTGCTAGGTACATTTGATTTGTGCTTAACCAGTCACGTACTCTACCATTATTTCGTGACCAATTACTTCCATACCCTCGCTACCGCAACACCTGTGTGGTAGGCGGTATTACTTCGGTGTATTTCTCGGATCATGCTGACTCTTTCGTCAGGAGCCTTCTCGTGAGTTCTCGCGTTTTGAAGTTATGCTTGTGCCTGAGCTCGCTGTTGCTGCCAGCTCCACATTGCGGTGACGGTGAGCTCGTTCAACCTCGTGATGAACAATGGTGTTTTAAACTCTCAAACGGTTTCAGTGTGTTACAGACGTGGTCATACGATCGTGGGTATTTCCTTCGAATAAGTCGGACCTCCCTCATCTACTCGCGACACAGTATGTTCGGATGGCAAGTATGGAAGCGTAGGGTCTCTCTCTTTTCATTTGCGGCGAAGTATTTTGACGTCGTGTAGTTAGTGATCAGAATGTTTTCTTGACGTCGATCGTGGTGAGTAAAATCTGGATGTTGAATTAAATCTGTTTTGACCCGTTTTCTCAGGGCTTCTTGACTGTTTGTGATCTAGGTGAGCAAGGTTTCCTGAAAAATTTGGTTTGTCCATTTGACCCGCGGTGTTTATGGTAGCACTTGGCCTTGGTGAGTCATTCTGTGTGGTGTTTGGTTTGGTGGCTGAGCGCGTTGCAGCGATCACCGTAAAATCGTAGGTCGCGACTCTTGCTGTTTTGGATACATGTAAACCCCTGGCGTGTCCAGCTTTATGCTCAAGTCCTACGTGCCACTCGATGCCTTTTCTGTCAGTTTTACACCCTAATCTTCATGCTCATGGCTCCTCACGCCATTGCTCTTAGTACCTATTCTACCTCAATTCTTCTGCGGGAATGCTTGGAGGTTTCTTCGTAGCAACAATCCTATGCTATTATTTGTTTACATCAAAAGCAGGATTTCGGAGGTAAGGGAAGCTGTGCCTAGATTTACTGTGTATTGAACTATTCGTCGCCCAAGAACGGACTCGGTGATTAAAACCTTCGTTGCATACGTCATTTCCACTGGTAAGCCACGCATGCCCTTTTTTGTACTCTTGATCCCTTACTCTTTCAAAGGTTTCCTCGCGTCGTGCGTCGTTCTCGTTTCCTACCCACTATCACCACGGTGACTGACAATATCTATCAGGATCAATGCTGCACTTAGTACCGCTTTTGTGAGTGGAGAGGTAACATTCTGCCTTGGATCATCGCTAATCGTGTGACACAGTACGCAACGATGCATCGAAGGTTTATCTTCATCGTCTTCTACTTCAACGTCGCAAAGTGTAGGTATTCTGCGCTAAATTATGGACACGTATACTGATTCTTTCGATCGTCCCAGTATACACCACCTCGTATCTCGCCTTGTAAGCCCCAATTTCCCATAGATTCACATTCTCATCTACGCTTGTCCCTGTGCTTCCACGCATTCATTCACCCAGACTCAATACGCGCCAACATCTCCAAGGGAACAATGACCCCGTTGATTCCCTGCGGCTCTCCCGGATGCCCACCCAACCTTATATCTCTGACTTTGAGCCGGACCCAGAGAAGGTGCTTCTCTTCCTCTCGTTTATATCCTTTGGAATGATGATGAAGCTGTTTGTTTGTTTCGCCCCCCTTGCACAGTTGCTACCCCCCAGAGAATTAGAGATACGCATTCAGACGACGGTGAATCGCAAGTCAGAACGGGATCCTCATGTTTCCCGGTACCGAATCGCGCGTGGCTGAGCTACCTCGTATGCGGGTCCGGAATCGCATTTTGTAACACTAGCTCAGGCTGTTCGTTTCGTTCGGCTCGCGGATCGCGCAGGACGCAAGCCCGTCGAGGCGGATATGTAGTGTATCATACATCCAGACGTACAGGGTGTCATTTAGTATGTTTGTACAAAGTCGCTCTCTTAGCTGTCACACTTGTCAATGTTTCCATTCGCCGGATTGAACGGGATTCGCACCATATAGACTGATGGATTCGCCCTACTAATTCTCAAAGGGAAACGAAGCTGTACGATAAAGCGTTGTCTTGATCCCGGCGAATGTATTTCCGGTGGAGGGTCGATTCAGGGATCAGATCCATCCGCGTACGATCGTCGTTCATCGAATCGTCCTAGAATGTTGAACTGGTGAATCACTATCTCGAGCAGTGGGATATCGTTCTAATCTGGCTATTCTATAGTAGAATCCATAGTGAGATGAACCATGAGAATCCCAACCCGCACCAGATCGGAATCAAAACAAACTAAATTCATATACCGAGCACGAGTCGCGTGGCTCAATGTACATGTGGTGTATATCGTTCATTAGATGCGTGCCCCTTTGGCTTACTGTAATCCCCCCTGTGAATACAACGCGGGTAGTCGAATAGAACCATGTACCCGTGTAAGGCTGATGAGGATGGTGGCAATCACAAGCGCTGTGACCGTGCAGCCTTCATGACCACTGGAGAGCAATCAACCCCATGCTGCCGTCGTGCTATGAGAATGATCGTCAGATCTCTAGATGCGACGTGTGGCAACGATTAAAAAGACAACTGACCTGTAATTGACGATGAGATGACCGTCTGTTGCAAACGACTATTCAAACGTCCGCCATGTCTTATTAGCAAGTTCAGGCGGGATTGATCCAGCTGAACCTCACCTTGAACAGATTTGACACTGTATCGTCCGGCGCAGGAGAAAACGCCAAGTTGATATATGTGAACTGAAAGTGATGTCAAGTGGGATCAAGAGACATACAAGCCAGACATACCAATGGTTCCCCTGCCTTCCACCCCAACTCCTTCCTCAAGAACTGAATCACCGCCTGGAACCTGTTCGCGGCCGTGATCTTGTAAAAGTTTTGCTTCATGATCGGGGCGTTGCCGACAGCCTTGAAACGTACGACCACTGTTTGGTGCAGCCGAGCAGGATCCAATCACAGTCCATCCACATGCAACGTTGTGTAAAGCGGTTCGCCCGTTAGAAGGTGTGACGCATCGAAGGTTCAGTGACGGACCTTTGGAAGGGTCCTTTTTCTTATAGGTTTCCAAGGCTTGAATGGCTTGCATCAGAGTCTCGCCGCCTTCGGCTGGTGTCCATGGAAGCGAGGCTTGACGACTGAGGTCTTCTGGGCTGCCTGGTGGTTGTGCCATTGGAGAGGAACAGTGCTTAGTCAGCACCCGTTTGGCCGATAATTTAAGGGTTTCTCAATATTCTACCTTTGTCCACATGCTATGTACAATATCGTCAGGACGAGGTGACGAAAGGACACGAGCGAAGGACATGTATTGCGCCGTGAGTCGGGATTTGCGCTTTGACATCCAACTTAATTTCCGGTGGCACGACTTACCGAGGATAGCGTTCGCACGAAGATATCTCGCTGAACCAAGTTCTCCAAGGTTATAAAACAAAGGGTCGTCGGACCGGTTGCATGAAATGTATTTTCGTTGCTAAATGTTATCCTTGCGCGGTAGTACACGACACTTCCGACCATACTTTGTCCGCAAAACGAAAAGCTCTGCCATAAATATCTACATGTCTCAGGCTAGATCCAGGACCAATCTTATCATGCAGGATACGTCGAATCTCTGAAGATGAGACTTCTAGCGGCGCAATCATGTAGCTTTTCAGCGCACACGACTGCAGACCCGTCAAAAGACTAATGCCATCCAAGAGCGTGGATATGCCCTGGGGTGAAGGTCAGACCGCCGGGCCCTGACACTCGGAAAGTCAGTCGACCCACCTTTGCATGGGAGCCAAAGGAAACTCGGAGCGTGAGCGAACGAAGGAGAGGGAGGTTACGCCATGCAGATGATTCAAAGATGAATCGAATGGCTTCTTGCGATACTCCAATATTGATCGTAAACGATAATGCCGTGATAGACTGGGGGGCTTCGTTCAAAAACGCGTGCAAATCCTCTACGTCCACCAGTGATAGGAATGCTCCATGGATGTCGATTTCTTTCAATTCAGGTTGGGGGGCCCAGGCGGCTTCATAGAGACCCGTAAAATCCATGATAAGAACACGCAGAAAGAGACTATCAATGACTGCGACGAGTCGCTGATGCTCCTCGCATTTAGTTGCTTGAAGGCGAGACACCTTGACTTTGACCCTCTTCTCGGGTTTGATGTTGACACCGCTCCGCAAAAACCGGCAACGATGGAAAGATAGTTCTTCCAAGGATTCTAGAGACGTGATCACGCGCCAGTGTTCCACGTCCACGGGGCTGTCCGAGAATTTGAGCTCACGTATGTTTGACATGAGTAACACCCCAGTGATGTACTTCAAGCCGTAGAAGTTCCAGTTGGTGAAATGGCAAGATCTCACTTGTTTGGCAAGGGAGAACGCGAGAGGCTGCTTTTCTGTGATCTGTGTGCATAATACGACTTCGCGAGACGCCTTTTGGACCGACTCGCAGCGATGCCACACGGGAATGTTGGATGTAGTGACACGTTCGGCGAGTGTGGAGCCAGAAAACTCGAGGTGTTCGAATACGCGAGGAAGGCAAATATTGGCAAAGAATCTGCAGACGCAAGAGAGCCTGGCGAATATCCTGAGCTCGTCTGGGGCTAGTCGCCCAGTGGGTGGGGCGAGGTATTCTAATATGTAGATGTATGTCTCATTCGGTATGCCAGTGGGTAAGATTCGATCCTCGTCGTGTCGTTCTGGAGCTGGAAGATAGCGAACACTCGAGTTGGTATGAACGAAAACGGGAGAATTCAAGTTTCCAGTGCGGACTTACTGGACCACATCAAGAGTGACATGTCTCCCGCAAGCTTCAAGGATTTTGCACTTTGTTGAAAGGTAGACTATCAATCATTCCCACGGAGATAGGGGCCAAGTGATATCCCGTGTACAACTTTGATCTCCGGGTCATCTCACCGACCCGCACTTCTTTGTAATAGCAGAGCACATCAAACGCGAAGGTAGTTCCCCTGCGGTTCGTTGGCAAAGAACCGGTCGTCGAAGAGATAAAGATCGGCTATCTCTCTCTTGGTTTATCGATGCGCGCCACCGGTTGCTGCATCTCGCAACAAAAATCTAGAAGAATTGATCCCCATCGACAGGGTAGCCGCTTCGAACAGCGCCCTAGACACACTCCTGGTGATCTCACATACAACATGACATTCCTGGAGAAGTGAGTGAACGCTTTTGTGTACGGTTTGAATCTGCAAGATGAACGAATGCACCGAGAACTCGAATATTTCTCTGACTCACCAGTTCAAGTTGCATGTCGAGCGATCGCAATTATTGCTGTGCCAGTGATGGGTGGTCACCATAGCATTCGCCGTCCTTATGTTTCCACGCGGACACACCAGGATCCAATCCAAGTCGGCCCGCAGCTCTATCAGTCTGTGGAGCAGAACGCTCCTCCCGAAGCGCCTCGTACTGACAGAACAGAGCGGAAAGGAAACCACACGTAGTATTTCCACAGCAGCCATATCTAATCCCGGAGTTGAGATCATGGTCAAAAAAACCGAGGTTATAAAGAGTCTACATTCTCCTGAGTCCCTCGCCTACTCTTTATATGTGCCTGCAAAGATGTTCATGGGCCCGATCCCGAGTCGAAGTCGTGTTGTGGCCGTTGAAACAGGTAGCAATTGCATATACTCGATCGCTCGCATGTCACGGAACGTTCTCATTTCTCGGGTTTCGGACGACCGGACACGGAAGAACGGAACCGTCGCACAGCCGGTGTCGCGCTAGCGATAGGGTGGCCGCCCATAACCAGCGATGTACTCCAACTGGAGAACACATACCAGATCCCTGAAGAAAATATTAGAATTGTTCTCACCTCGTAAAGAATAAAGGAAGAAATTGACGTACACCAGGTGAGACAGTCAAAGTCGGAATCTCTGGCTCGTGCCGACTCGCCAGTGGTGAAATCGATGCGCAAATGGGTCCAAAACCTTCTGCTCATCGACTCATCACCGCTTCCTTGAAGGTTCAGAATCATAAAACACCAGTTGTAGCTGGGTGCTCTTGCATCCGTGATTCCGCTCAGGCTTCAGTGCAATGGAAAGCTTAGTTTCCATTTCGATACTAGCTAGGCACTTTGCATTCTGCAATCCGTTGACTCGGAAGTCAGGCTGTCAAAAAAAGAGAACGTGTCAGTCCGTCCATGTCAAAGATGACATGTTTTCCCATACTGCGTGTGATTCAAATATCCTTATCTCGTGGTCTCACCACTTGCAGGTGCTGTCCCAACTTCATACTTCGTTCTCAAACGAGTTGAACTTGAAGCTTTGAAGTGCAGGAAATAATTGAAATGCTGCAAGTGCATGAAGGCGACTCTTTGGAAAACATAATCCCGTTCGGGACTCTTGCCAATAGATGAAAGTGCGTCTAACATTGCCTAACACTTACAAGTACTGGCCGTCAAGTTGATGTTTGACATAAAATGGTTCTCGGCGTGGGACGACATCGTATCATTTTCACAGGACACCGATGAGTCTACGGTTCAAGGCACTTGAGCGCACTCTCTACCTCTGCTCTTATCTTTGGTCCGGGGCGATGCAAGTCTCTGAAACGCCACTGATAAGGACTAGTTTGGATTATCTCACTCTTATATAACCGCAAATTGGAAGCACTGTTCCGCTCGGCCGTCTCACGTTAACTCGCCTCTTCTCTTTCGCAACATGTCCGAGAGTCAAGTACTCCCGCAAGGCGCGGGATATGGTGTCGGTATGTTTTACATTTTGTCACTTTGCACGAGCATCATTGACTGAACACGTCTCGCCAGTCGTCGGTAAGCATTGGTGGCACTGTGAACCATGGCCAACGACCTTAGTCACGCTTAACACACCAGGGATCGGATTATTCTTCAGCGCTTTTATGGTCGGCTTGACTGCTATTCAGGCGAGATATACAGGAGTGTCGCCCCGGAATTCGGAGGAATTCACTTCTGCTTCCCGGTCAGTCAAGCCAGGCCTTATCGCCTCCGGTATTGTCTCCGCTTGGACCTGGGCTGCCACTCTGGTAAGTTTATATACTGCGGTTCATCATGAAAGTGGATTCTAATTCCCGGGTAGCTGCAATCAAGCGCCGTTGCTTACAGATACGGTATATCTGGACCATGGTGGTATGCCGCAGGAGCGACCGTACAGATCTTGTTATTTGCCCAGCTGGCCGCGAAGCTCAAGTTGAACGCACCATACGCGCACACGTGGCTGGAAATTGTCGCGACACGGTGGGGAACTCTCGCGCACTTGGTTTTCATGTTCTTCGGCTTGGCCACCAATATCATCGTCTCCTCTATGCTTGTCCTTGGCGGGTCAGCGACCGTGACGAGTCTGACTGGCATGAACACGATCGCTGCGTGTTTCTTGATCCCACTTGGTGTCGCGATTTATGTCGTGGTTGGTGGCATGCGCTCTACCCTGCTCTGCGACTAGTTAGTGTTTTCTATGTCTTGGACTGACTATTTCCTTACCCACACCACCTCTAGCACGCACACATCTGTTCTCTTTGCCATTATCCTCACATTCGTCTTTACTGTATATGCGACTTCGGGATATATCGGTTCAATCAGCAAAATGCACGAGCTTCTTTCGGAGGCAACCCAGATCATGCCAGTTTCGGGCAACGCACAAGGATCCTACCTCACATTGCGCTCTTTGGATGGACTCATATTCGGTGTCATCAATCTTATCGGGAACTTTGCCACCGTATTTCAGGACCAAGCATATTGGCAACGCGCGATTGCTAGCCGACCGGCTACGACCGTCAAAGCGTACATGATCGGAGGACTGGCATGGTTTGCAGTTCCTTTTGCATTCTCCACTACCCTTGGATTGGCTGCTGTAGCGCTCACAGCAGTCCCTTCGTCTTTATCGCCAACCCAAGTACCGACTGCGAACGGGTTCGTGCCTTTGCTCGAGCCACTCACGCAAGACGAGATCTCGGCTGGATTGCCCGCTTCCTATGCTGCAGCGGGACTCTTGGGCCAAAGTGGTGCGGCGGCTTTGTTGATTGTCTTGTTCCTGGCTGTTACGAGCGCGACGAGTGCCGAACTGATCGCTGTCTCATCGATTTTGACTTACGATGTCTATGTGGTAAGATTTCTTTCTGAGATTCAATATAAAAAACGACTCACACATCCGATAGAGGTACTTCAACCCTCAAGCAACGGAACAACAAGTTCTGCGGATGAGTCACTTTGGTGTACGGTATTCTTTCTTTGACACTTGACGCACTCTTGTAACAAGGTTCTCATAGGTCGCGATTTTTGCACTCGTAATGGGTATCGCCGGCACGATCTTTTACTACATCGGGGTCTCGATGGGTTGGCTCTATGTATGTTGGACCGGTATACCTGTTGCGAGAAAGGAAGACTGACACGAGTTAGACGTTCATGGGTGTCATTCTCGGTTCGGGTGTCGTTCCCATTGCTCTGAGTATTACGTGGAGGAAAGCCAATCGCATGGGATGCATCGGCGGCGCAGTGGTTGGGTTTGTCGCTGGTGTCGCTGCCTGGCTCGGCATCACGTCAGGGCTGAATGATGGAGTCATCAACGTCACTGTATGTTATTTCGTTTTTGTAGGTGTGTACGGGTCATGTCTGAATTCTTCTCTTTCTGTTAGACAAGCGGAGGTGAGATCACGGTGTATACGTGGTGGGTCAAGCTATTGATATTATTCCCTGCCCAGGTAACTACGAGATGCTTGGAGGAAACCTGGTATCAATCGTGATAGGCGGCATCGTCTCTGTGGCCGTCTCTTTGATAGTAGGTCATTCTTGTATTCCCCGGATCATCGAGGTACTGATCTTCGAACTACTCACAGTGGCCAGATGACTACGACTTTTCACAGACTAGAGCCATTAATGCCCCCCTTGTGATCAAGAACACCGTCCATTACGCTGACGATGTGAACACGGAGAAAAAGGATGCACCGGTCTCGGTCACGACAGACTCGGAAGATAGCACAGAGGTCGATAATGGACTTGATCCCGTAGGTCTCAAGAAGGCCTTCCGATTCGCAGTTTGGTCTTCCGTGATCATGGTATGCCCGTTCTGACATCGTGTGGCGCATCTAATCCAATCCTCGTACCGCCTTAGACATTGGTGTTTATGGTTATCATACCGCTCCCTCTTTTCGGCGCTTCCACCGTGTACAGCGTTGCCGGCTTCTCTGTCTGGGTCATCGTTGGTATCTTGTGGACGTTTTGTTCAGCGTTCGCGGTGGTGGTGTATCCTCTGTGGGAAAGCAGGGATGCACTGGTGATGATCGTCAAGGGCATGATCAAGGTGAGGACACCTGTTATCGATGACGCGACCCCTCCTTGCTCACATGTCCATACAGGACCTCTATGCACCCGGGTCAGGGGCGTATGTTCCGCAAAGTACGCGTACCAATGTAGTTAGCACTGCGTGACATACGGACGGACGATTGTCTTAGTCAATGGGGTCGCGTCATTGGAGTAGTTTATAATAGTCTTTATTTCTCTGATGGGTGGGGCTAGTAAAATTGCCCCATCATGCCGCACGACAGGATCATATTGCGAACGTCATCACGACGATAATTTTGAGATATACAATCAGTTCTTGCCTTCATCAACCAAGATACCTCTGCGACGCCATTCGTGACTTATCAGTCACTAGTCGCCTTGGTACGCACGTTAGGCGGGACATACGCGCCGGAGCCAGGCATATACACGTCCTGCAGGGGCAAAGAAAATCAAAGGTGTGAGCAAAGAACTTGAACTAAGCCAGGCAGGCAGGATCGTCTCACCTTGATCATGCCCTTGACGATCATTGCCAAAGCCGCCCTGCTTTCCCATAGAGGGTACAACACCACCGCAAACGTCGAACAAAACGCCCACAGAATGCCCATCACAATCCAGACGGAGAAACCGGCGACGCTAAATACAGCGGATGCGCCGAACAGAGGAAGCGGGATGAGGATCATGAACACCAACGTCTGTCAAAATTCGATTAGATATATCGAACCGAGGCGCCGTCGATGTACCATTGTCACCGACGACCACACGGCGAATCTAAAAGCCTTCTTGAGGCCTCTAGGCTCGAGTCCTGGATCCAGCCCGATATTGTCCAAGTCGGACGTGACTGATAATAATGTGTCGTGTTTCTCGATGTTTGCATCTCCAGTGACTTGGACAACTTTCTTGGCGACTGGCTTATTGATGGCTCTAGTGTCCGCAAAGTCATAATTATCTGGCCACTGTAAATCGATTGACGGGGTCAGCACCGTCTACCTGTTCCCACTGGGAAAGGAATAACATACAATCAGGGAGAAGATCATAGAAACGATCCCGCCTACCGCAATCGACACCAGGTTTCCCCCAAGCATCTCGTAGTTACCTGAGCACAAAATTCGGTCTTAACACGACTTCCTTGTGTGTGCATTGAAATCGTACCTCCGCTCGTCTGACAGGAGACATCCAGACATTAGCAGAGCACTCGCGCGGAACAAACCCACTTACGGTGACGTTTATAACGCCTTCATTTAGCGCAGACGTGATACCGAGCCAGGCGGCGACACCGGCAACTAACCCAATTAGCACACCAGCGATGCATCCCATGCGATTGGCTTTGCTCCACATGATGCAGAGCACAATGGGGACAACACCGGAACCCAGAATGACGCCCATAAAGGTCTGAGTTACGATCAGAGAGTTGTCTTGAGCCAGTAGTGCAGGCATAGCGTACGTAGAGCCAACCCATCGATACCCCGATGTAATAGAATATCATACCCGCGATACTCATGACAAAGGCAAAAATCGCGACCTATAAGTATGCCATTAGAGGGGATGCATCGACCAGAGCACAAAAGTCCGCACACCGAAATGACTCATTCGCAGAACTTGCTGCTCCGTCGCCTGAGGATTGATGTACCTCTGTCGAATGGATGGGTCATTTTCCATACTGCTGCACACGACGTGATCTTACCACATAGACATCATAGGTCAAAATCGACGAGACAGCAATCAGTTCGGCACTCGTAGCGCTCGTGACGGCCAGGAATAGGACGACGAGCAACGCTGCCGCACCACTTTTCCCCAAAAGGGCCGCTGCGGCGAAGGGGGCAGGTAAGCCTGCGGAGATCTCCTCTTCTGTGAGAGGTGGAAGCAAAGGTATGAACCCGCTCTCAGTTGGTACTTGAGTCGGAGACAAAGGTGAAGGAACTGCCATTAGTGCCACAGCAGCCAGACCGAGCGATGTGGAAACTGCAAACGGAACTGCAAACCAGGCGAGCCCTCCGATCAGGTATGCCTTGACGGCCGTAGCCGGTCGACTGGCAATGGCGCGTTGCCAGTAAGCTTGGTCCTGAAAGACGGTGGCAAAATTCCCGATGAGGTTGATGATACCGAATATTAGCCCGTCCAGGGAGCGGAATGTGAGGTAGGCTCCACTTGCATTCCCAGGAACTGGCGTAACCTGTGCAGCCTCTAAAAGAAGATGATGCATTTTGCTGATCGAACCGATGTACCCCGAAGTTGCATAGACCGTGAAACTGAAGGTAAATATAATGGCAAACAGAACAGCTGTGTGTGTGCTGGAGGACGGGGGTTGAGGAGGGGAAAAGACAACCCAAAACAGGAAAATACGCACTAGTCGCAAAGTAGTGTAGAGCGCATGCCACCTATAACGACATAGATCGCGACACCAAGTGGGATCAAGAAGCATGCAGCGATAGTATTCATCCCCGTCAAACCCGTCACAGTTGCCGATCCGCCAAGGACGAGCATAGAGGAGACGATAATGTTGGTGGCCAAGCCAAAGATCATGAAAACCAAATGAGCGACGGTGCCCCACCGAGTCGCGACGATCTCAAGCCACGTGTGAGCATAGGGTGCATTCAACTTGAGTTTTGCTGCTAGCTGTGCAAACAACAGAATCTGTACCGTAGCTCCTGCAGGGTGCCACCATGATCCGGATATACCATATCTATAAGTGATCGCACTCGATTGAAGCTGACGATGACCAAAAATCAGCATAAATCGGGTGCGCTAGGGGATTTAACCTACAAACGTGGCAGCCCAGGTCCAGGCGGAGACAATACCAGACGCGATGAGACCTGGCTTGACTGACCAGGAGGCAGAGGTGAATTCCTCAGAATTCCGGGGCGAAACTCCAGTATATCTTTCCTGAATGGCAGTCAATCCAACCATGAAAGCGCTGAAGAACAACCCAATCCCTAGTATATTGAAAGCCGTATGAGGCCACTTGGCTGTTTGTGCGCAAACCTATGCTTACCGACCACTAGCGACGCTTGCTCAGATGGCGCTCATGCAATGCGACGAAAAAAAAAAAACACACCAACGCCATATCCCACACCTTGCGGAAGCACCTGATTCTCAGACATGGCAGGAAGGAAGGGAATCCTGGAAGCGCACGGCCAAGTCATACGAGCTCATCATTTGCCGTCATGTGGATGATATGACCGTCTAATGCCCATTCTGAGTGACGTGCCAGCAAAACATGCCGTGAGTCCAACCTATCAAAAGGTATCCAGATTTATTGGACTGTAAATAAACGGAACTAGTACGGACTTGAGCAAGGCAGCAGGACGTACTTACTAAGGGCGGTATTATTGCCCTCCACCGGCGACAGAGATTCGTTTGTCTCATCTTGAGGATTCCGAGGCACCGTGAGAAAAGGCTGAGGATGTGACGCAGGGATGCCGTCCTCTGACACTTCTCAAACGGTGCCTGAGCTGCGCGCGAAGGTTCAAGACACCTCAGCTTGCGACGGCAAGCTACATGAGCGAGAACGAAAGACGAAGACTCTCAGTGTTGAGTGACAACAGCACCATCCTGGAACTTACCTCGTCAAAAACGAAAACATTAGGGACGAGCCGGTGGGGTGCAGCGGTCACCTGAAAACCCATTGGTCTCCCCGTGTACTAGTACTAGGAGAGGCAACGTGTTACCGCAATAACCCGACTCCCTTCATTTCGGGAACGTGATTCGCTAGCCAGGGAGAGCTTCCAATCCAAAGATGTACACTTTGCACGTGTTGGCGGTTTGAACATTAATACATCAATTTCGCGTTCTCCGACTCGGTCGTGTCACTCGTGTGGTGGTAGCTGTTCGGATTCCGAAGGTCTGCCCTGTGGAAGGTGTGAGACCATTTATTTGTCAATTGTAAAGAGGGTCGCATGGATGTTCCTCAAACGTATCATCCCTGCCAGGACAGCCTACGCCGACTCTGCATTGCGGATGTGGTGATGATGATGCGAGGCCGCTGATTGGACCGGCGACTCCTGTGGGTCGAGTTACACGCCTTGCCACCTTGACACAACCAACACGCCTCTCAAGAAACGGCGATTGTGACAAGAAGTGACAGGAAAAAATCGCACGAAGCCTGTGAAATTGCCAGAGGAATTCAGCCATTCCCAGCCGCCCTGATTGAGCTGTTGCATGCAAGGAAAAAACAAAATAATTTGACAAGAACGAGATTCGAACTCGTGCCCTTTCGGACTGGATAGGTACGTCAACCTGATTCCAGCGCCTTAGACCGCTCGGCCATCTTGCCCTGACGAGCAGACCTTGATAGTTTTTATACATGGTGCACCGCGCGCTTGATAATTTTTTTCGTTATCCTTGTCGCGATCGCAGCTTTCTCCCCTCAGGGCCACTACCGCCACATTGCATTTTGAACGTGGTACGAACCACGGATCTTGGAAGATACATCAATACGCATTCACACCACTGTCAGCCCTCTTTTTTTTCGTAGATCGTACCATACCGGACTCGCGCCTGCATTTATCGTGCGCATATGATGATATGAAATTCTGAAGCACGCTAAAACGCCGGAGGAATCAGATCTAGATACGTTCTAGTTCAGGGATAGTACTGTGATCGCAGTATGTAACTGTTTTGACAAGAACCCCCTTTATGGGCCCACCGGCAGTTCTGGAACGATCGAGGTAGTCTTTTTTTGTCTTGTCTTGTCTATCACTCAATTTGATCATTTTCCAGACGGCTATTTAGAGCGATCGCACTGATTATCGAATTGCTGGAGAGCCTGACGCAACTATACGTGGAATCAGATCTGATATCAAGATCCTACCCCGAATATGATACGTCCTGGCGGGAAATCAAGAGAGGTAAGATCGAAACAGGGGAACAATATCATGGATGATGAACTGGGTGTCTTGCACGATATCAATATAAAAGAACAAAGCAAATTATGAACGATATTCCTACGTTAAGCCCGAGATCAAATCCATGAGCCGATCTCCCGAGCTGGAAAAAAGCTAATCATACACATTATCCTCGGCACCACGCCACAAAGAAACCCCTTCCCCTGTCGAAGACGGTCCGTATCCCTCATCCCTCCGCAATATCGCTTAATCCAGTTGCACGATCTCGAAGCCATGTTCCCTTGCCACGACGAATCGTCCCATACCCTCGTCAAAATCCACCTTGTCTCCGCTCCCACTCACTTCCTCCGCACCATGGATGTCCTCGGACCAGTAAAATCTGTCCGAACCCCGCTGCCAATATGGATCCACCACATATAAAACCTTCCCCGTCTCAAACACCGGTCCAAACTGCATGTCGTATGGCGGTAACACGAGCAGCCCGGGGCTCACAAGACGAAGTTCCCGACCGACGACGTACACGCCCCGTCCAGACGAGCCAAGACAGAGCGCCGTACACGCACGTCGCACTGGATCGTATATCCCTCCATCCTCCTCCGTGTATTCGTTTCCAAAGGACCGCCATGGCGCTAGCGTATGCGGAGGCAGATATGTCAAACGGTACGGAAACGTGTTCACGTCGGCATCCTTTTCTGTGTGGACGCCCTCATCCAGGAGCGGTACCAACATCACCATGGACACGCTCTCTGGTCGCCTCCTTGACCGCGCCGCGATAGTCAACGTAGGCGAGATACCGACCACCGGCGATGCACATTGTTTGGCTTGCCCATCGCAGTCCCACTCAATATCCCAACTCGTACGTTGGTCGGCACCATCTAGGTCGAGGCAAGGGGGTTCTACGTTCCGCGTAACGCACGTCGTAAACCCAATGGGTCGGCTGACCGCTTCCTGGAACATGAACACGCGTACATGTTCCACGACCACCTGGCCATCCTCAGGAATGTGCGGGACTGGGAAGACGCTCACACAGTGTTCCCATACGACCAAGATATGGCCCGAAAACACCACGAAATCGAGGAAGTCACCAAACTAGAAGGAAATAATACGCGTCAAAAATAGTGTTATTTTTCAGATGACCAGCTGCGGCGGTGGCCACACGACACTCACCAGATCGGGGAGACGCGGGAGAAGTGCCGTCCCAGTCGTCTGGGCTCTCCAGTCGAGGAGCTCCAAACCACCGCCCTCAAGCTCCCTCGTCGTGTCGAGAATCAGCAAATGTCGCCATATACCGACCACGACGCCTGGTACGTGCGCGTAATCACACAACGTCACGAATGGCGATTTCAAAGTTGTCGAGAGTACCTTGGCGAAACCATGGGATCTATCGTGTACGACGTTAGCAAACCCCTTTCCCTCGCACCAAAGAAACATGCGAAAAAAGAGCAGAAAAAAATTATTCACCCTGACGGCACTCTCGGTCCGACGGCAATGACACCGGGCACGTCCCCATCCTTGACGACGCGGCATGGCACACCCTCCATTGGCGTCCATTCCCCAACGCGCTTCAATTTCTGCGCGAGGCCAGGCCAACTGACGATCAGCCAGTGTACTATCGTGTCGCCATGCACGGTCAGGAGTTCTGTCCCGCCTGGAATAAACATGACTTGGTCCACACGCGTGTGCACGTTGCTAATCCCGTGGCCGTGCCTGGAAATAAGCGAGGTCGCAGACAACCGTGGCCACGCTTGATCAAGGAAGAGGGCCCGCAGCGTGCGCTGCTCGAGGTCTGCCGCAGAGAGCAGGGAAAGAGGACGAGGCGGTCCAGGTAGGGGCAGGTTACGCCCCAAGACTTCAGCGCAGAACCGGGCGTACCAGACACATCGAAGCTTGCTGAGAAGGTAGCACCTTCGAGACGTCTTTGTGCATCCTTGTTAGCTGTCCTGCTTGTGAACACGAGTTGGAAACTTACCTTGCGTAGCGAGAGCACTGCGGTCACAGATAGGACCTGCAGGATTTGAATTAGAATGTCGTCAACGAGGCTGTCTAGGCTGCTGCTAGCCATGTTGTGCAGTTTAGTGGTCAAGTTGTGAGTAACGTTTGAGAGCGCCACAACGGCGGTGTACTTGAAACAATCCCGAGTCCACGCCCACGAAGAGGGAGCCGGGCGTTTAAATCAGCACGGGTATATTCCCGTGGACTAGATATATATGTTCGATATTGCGCACGCAGTTTCGAGAGGGGTGAACGTGCCGTGCGTACTGACGTTATTGACGTGGACGGCTGTAGCGATCCGATGGTCGCAGAGATAGCGTAGCGACTCACGATAACACTCAATTCGAATGCGACATCTTGAATCGGACTGGTGGTATAATACTACCTCGGAAGTTGTTTTCCGAGACCCGATGCGGCTGCCTAGCGTCAGGACGTGGCTGCAAGTGATGGGATGCCATGTTGTGGCGAGTCTGAATGTTGAAGTGAACCACCTTTGCAAAAATAAGTACGGATCGAACTTGAACCAAGCCCACTTTTGGAACCTGGTGTACAAACTGAGAGGCAACCCGTAGAATCAACCAAGACTTACTAGTTCGATTACTAATTATGCACCTGAGTCGTGCACCTCAAGTTGGATCACTCTCATCCCTACTCGTGCGCCGGATCTTTTTTACTCTTTAGTACCTGATCGGTTGTCCGAAAACCAAAACAGTAATGACTCAAAACCGGATCTTTTGAGTGCCTCGATACCAGATAACAGACCTTGAGCGGCTCCCGCACCACCGACATTTCCGATTCCACCCAAGCGCATCGGCCGAGCCTGGGGTTAAACTGCTCGCTTGTGTGGACAACCGGCACCACGTGGTCAAACCGAGTCCATCTCCTCACCCCTCGTAATGCAAAGAATGATGCTTCGGGCTTCCATCCCGCGGCACACAACGCGAACGTCAATCCACACCTATCGAGAAGAACGGCAGAATGATCGACACGTGTGTGCATGGACGCAACACGTGCGCGCGTAAATGTACGTGCCAGCGTTACGTCGGTGCATGGTATCCGAGTCCGTGTTGCTATCTCTGCGGCGTCCCCTGGCAGTTGTGATACGGGTGGGAGAGCGCATCCACATAACCGCATGCGATGACAGTGACAATAACGACCGAGAGAGCCTCCAAGCGTCTTCTCCCAAGTTCGGAGCCAATTCCCAAAGGCCGAGTGCCGTAGAACGCACGTCCGGTCTTATACCAAAGATGACTCGATATGACGTATTGAATCGCCTACGTGGTCGTGGGGAGCCCCCATCGCCCATCATGACGATCACGTCTCGTCATGATCTATATGATATATCAGCGTAGCACCTAAACCATGCTGATCAACGATCATGACGCACAAAGGCGTGCTACATTGATGGAAGAAGACGTGCACCCACCCTCACCTTTGATCTCACACCACTTGATGCCTGGCGTGTCGCGATCGCCTGATGAGATACCGTGATCGATTGATTCCGATACGACGCTGTGATCTCGAGCATCCTTGAATCTTGATGCGAAACTATATCATAATTCGCCGGTGTGGGATTCGTCTCCCTCGTTATCTGACAGCATAGCAAATGCACCTGAAACGCTCAGAACTGCAATCAGAAGACGGCTCCAACCAGATATGTCGTACCCGCGCCCAAAACGAACCGAGATGGGGACCGAAGAACTTGGGATGTATGCGACCTGACCGGACCAAACTTCCAATGATCTCCATCCTTGACGTTCGGGCCACAGACCCGGGGAGACACGTTGACAATTCGCCGGTGGGGGCGAACCCCCGAGCCAATGAAAGCGTCTTCTGATCCCCTTCATCCCGCAGCGCCGGCGACGTAACGTGATCGGTTGTCGAATACAGTAAAAAGCCCCCTGAGCCCGAGTACACCCGCCAATGCCAACTCGGATTGGAGACCGACTAACCCACTTGAAGTGTACGCCCAACGAGAACCGAACTGTATGCGACGGCGAGATGAACGTCAAAGACTGAAACGAGAGACTAGCTAACCCACTTGGTGCACGGCGAACTCGACGTCGGACGTGACCTCGTTCACGTTGCGCCTGACGCGACCCGAACGAGGAACCGAGTAACACTGATCCACTGCCACTGCATTGCGCCCAATAAGAACCGAGGGTACCCATTGATTTCATGCCGACCTGACCGGACCTGACCGTTCACATTCAGTTTGTCTGCATCAAATTGAAACAGCTATTCAAGTCGTACCCACTGATCGGCGGTACGAAGATGTGATTGGTTGGAGCGCCAAGCACAGGCGTCGGGTAATGACCCCGCGTTCTGGGCCGTCAGCCCTGGAGCCCCACTCGCTGGTCCAGGCCGCCTATGGTAAATAGTAGGCTGCCCAAATCAGGGTTGTCGGTGTGCGGCGTCGCCGGTAATGTCAACTTGAATGTCGTTTGTGAGTTTGGGGGGCACGAGCGCGTAATAGCAGGGACGTTGTCAGTGGGTCTCACTGACATGTCCCCCTTCATCAACCCAAGTCGAAACGACAGGGATAGCCAAGCCTATCGAATCACTGGATACGAGTAGACTGCACGTACCAAATCGTCCCGAGGTGGACGCCCGTGTTGACGGTGGCATGCGCACACGCGCGATTTGCCGAAGCGGCGTCGTCCACGAATGGGTTAGATTCGGGGACCTATGCACATCTGACCTTGTCAACGGCAGCTCTGTAAACGATGTCTCACCGGGGCCCGGGCCGCCCTGTATTGACATACGCGTGGCACACGCGTGCTGTCAATTTAAAAAGGGACCCTGGCGGTGAACCCTGACGCTGGGGACGCGATGCTGATTCTGGACGACTACTGTGGTCGGTGGCGACGCCTCCCATGAGACAGTTGTCAGGTCACACCTCGACATGCACGCAGATGCGTCGATCTGTCCCATGCAACGGCGTCCGAGTCGTTCCTTTGGGACCGTGGATGCACAAGAGGATGATCCGAGTCCGAGTGGGCACACGACGATCCGGGCCGAGCGGTGATCCCCGAGTGTCCTGCTGTCAGGGCGACGTGTGGGGTGGGACGATGCTTACAGACCGGAGTGACACGGCTACGAACGGGTCCTCGATCAGAACACAGCGGGTACCACGATACGTCCCGGACCAATCACTCCCTGATGAATGATGAATGACACATGTCCAGTGGACCCACATGGACCTCCTCGTTACCCCAAACAACTTCTGGGCGCACGTCTTCTTATAGCTGATCGGAAGAAACCAGACCAGTGTCATGCGGCACCGGCGTCTGAGTCAAGTCTTCTAGCTCAAACACCCGTGTCACGGTCTACCGCCGGAGGTCCATTGACATCGCAACCCCGCGGATTGACAGAGGAAACAAGGTTCGTCCATCAGACCATGGGAAAGCCCGAGAGACGTTGCACGCATTCGCCCATGGACGATGCCGCGGATGCAAGTCGTCAAGACGGCCCGCCACTGCAAAAACAAGCTCAAGGTTCAGAAACGTCATCCAGTACGATCAGACGCAAGTACCCACAGCTCACCATGGGAAAGCCTGAACGACACAGCACACCTTCACGTATGTGCATACGTACGTTCGACGTGTCCTCTACTGACACCTCCGAGTCTGGCATGTCGACGATAAAAAAAGGCAGTGCGTCTTGGCAGTCAGAGTCATTTTCTGTCCAGGGTCCAACCCAATCATCGTCTTCATATCCCATTGCGACCGGGCCTGACCGACCGCCACGGTCCGTTTAAATGTTCAATATTGACTTGGGTTACAGGAACGCGTTGTCCCTGGACTGCGTTGCCAGAGCAAGCGTCTCGTCGTTTTGACTTTTCATCCGCCGACTTCACACCGTTACGCCACACAGTCAACCCCAATACTGCCACCCACGTACCCTAAACGCGCACCGCCTTTGCCACTCGAGGGACCATGCCTATTCGACGCAAGACCCTGTGTCTCACCAGACACAGTAAAACACCGGGCAGTGGCGCACCATTGCAATGACGCGATGAAAGATGCAATCACCTCCCGCAGCATCGTGATGCCCGCGCGAGGATTTGAAACGCGGAGATGCGGGCTGCGTGTCCTGGCCGACTAGGAACGCGGGTGACCGGCCGAGGCAATGCAGGCACACGACGTCTTGGCTCAAGGCACAGTGTATACGCGCCCATCCAGAAGGTGAACGAGGAGCCTAATCGCCATACAGGGGGATGTTGGCCGCAGGAACAGTCCAAGTGATGCGGTGATCGCTGGATACAACGCGGGGGGTTCGAGCGCGTTGATACGACGCCCGGACAGTCATGGTGTTTACTCAGCAAGATGAAATACGCGATTCCATTCCATTGCTCATCTAGCCGTCCATGCTGCGACCAATCACCATGTGCTCTGAGTCAACCAGGGTATGGAATACTGCGCAAACAAGACGTGGAACTTTGTCTGACCTATGAACATGACTATACTGGGCGTATATGATATCCCCTTGTGCCCGGTTCATTGTCTATGATCCGTCGAGATAAACAAATGCTTTTGAGGAAAGACGACCCTGGGCGTTCAAACGTTTATCGGATCTGTGTCTGTTCCGTGCGGGGACCCACCCAATGGTGCATCTAAGCTCAAAGTGCTATCTGGCCACTATCTGTCTAGCTCAATCTGCCCCACCTTATCTAGCCTTCTATAGGTGACGCTTCTAACCGTGTTTGGGCAAACGCTGGGAAAAAGACGCTGGGCCGTTTGTATCGAGGCATGCGTACTTGACACGATCATGCTATCATGAATCGTGATCATCGATCAGGTCTGGACGAAATCCATGTCGTATATATATACATGTCTGACATGTCCTTTTTTTTTTTTTTTTTTCTGACAAGAAATGTTTACGTAGTGCCCTGGTTGTCAATGGATCTGGAACGGCACGTGTCGGGCTATATTGAGACGCGACGGCGCGGGTGCTTTTCGAACATGTCTGGATTAGATGATACGACTAGATGCAAAACCAAAAGGACACCATTGGATGTAGATAGTACGGTCGATTTTTCCGAGCGCTTGGCACGGCGAGATAAAGCAAGGAGAAGAAAAAAGGGTAAAGCGAGAGAGAGAGATGCCATGGTATGAATATAGCTAGGTATGCAAGTGTTGTCTCTATATGATGTGATGCGCTGTGATGTCGTGAGGAGAAAGAAGAAAGACGATGCCAGAGATGGGTGCCGCATAAGGTGGGTGCTAGGTCTACACGAGGAAAGGAACAAGAATCTAGATGGAGTCTATGCCTGGAATTTTGGTTTTTGCTGCGAGACATGAGCGCATGCGGGATGGAGACAAAGATGGACATACCGATTTACGCATCATCAAGGGTGGTGACGAATTGGGCGAATCGGCATAGGACGACTGCGTCTGTATCAAAACGGGCACGGGGGTGAGCCGGGAGTGGACATACCGAGGGGGTATATGCGTGCATGGGTGCAACGCTCTGCGGGGTGGATGCGGTCTTGGACAAGACTTTTCTGAGCTGTGTGGAGGTGAGACCGGGACGGGACGGTGGGGCCGGGTGCACCGACCTTTGCTTCGCTATCGGCGGCGTGCTGTGCGTACATGCTCGGGTGGAGGGAGACGTTGTCGAGGCTGGTGGCCTGGGGGAGGGAGGAGAGGGCACAAGAGAGACTCGGGAGTGCGACGAGCTTGTCGTGACGAAGAGCAGCCATTGCTTGAGTGGATGTTTTTTTAGCGAGAGGGAGGGGGTACTTATAATATTCTGAATGACTGTATTTCCCGCGCAGGGTTTCTCATAACGATACGCGCGGGCCCATCTCAGATCTCGAGATCCAGAAAAATAAAAATACATAAATATGGGTTCGGGTAAATTTTGGGGGTTGCAATAACCCTTTTTGTTACCCACGCGCGGTCTCCTAGGAATCAAAGCCTATCTCACAATGTACTGCCCCTTCCTTACTCAGCTAATCTAATCTACGGCTCCGTGAGACAACGTAGTACCAGGGTCAGCGTAAGATGTGTACACTTTGCCCCTCGTGCCCGACGACCTCCTCCCAGTCGGCTATCCCCCCCAACCCTGCATGGTTCTCTCTGCGATCTATCCTCGCATTCTCATGCGTTCCCAGCCACATGCACTCGTGGTGCACTCAACGCACGCCATGTCATATGCACCTGCACCATCACAGATCCCGTAATAGCCATGTAGACCCAACCCAACGTCTCCATCTCCAGATGAGGCACTGCCAATCTCATCTCACGCCAGCACACGCCCTCCCTTTCTCATCCTCTTGTATGTATTCAGAAACGTGTCCTCCCGGCTTCTCCGAGGAGGCGCAGAAAGTCTATTTTGCAATCACTCAACGACCGCTTGCACGCCATCATATACTGCCAAACGCTCGCGGGCCACTTCCCATTCGATCGTGCCCTGCACGAGCTCACTCACCACCGCGATCACATCATCGATCGCACCAATCAACTGCTGCGTCGTATCGCGCTCGCGGAGTGTCATCGTTCCGTTCTGAAGCGCTAAAAAACGGCGTCGTCAGCACCAGCCGAGATCGGAGCGGACAGACGTACATGCGAAATCGAGGGTGACGCCAAACGGCGTGCCGAGCTCGTCATTGCGCGCATATCGTTTGCCGATCGAAGTATTCGAGTCGTCGACGCGGGAAAAGATCCCTGCCTTGCGCAGCTTGCTGGCTGTGGGACCGTGAGGACAGCACGAGGTAAGGGCAGATAGCACGCACAGACGTCGCGTACGAGGGGTTCGAATTCTTCTTTAGCACTCAGTGGGACGATCAGCACCTTGGTTGGCGCGACGACGGGGGGCAGTGACAGCACCCCGCGCTCAATGTCTACTTCTCTGCACCAAAACGAGTGTTCAAGAAGGGTATACAGAATACGTCCAAACCCAAAGGAGGGTTCGATGACATTGGGCGTGAATTCGCGAACTACGTCGGCAGTGAGTATGCGGATCCCAGCACGAATACGATCAAAAACGGACCCGACTGCTTGAACGTCTTCCGCTGTATTGTCACCTGTTCCGGTGTGAGCGTGATCTCCCTCCCTTCCGCCGTGATTGTGGCGGACCTGGTCCATGAGTCAGTCACTGATCTCCGCGGATAGGCAACCACCGACCCTTGTTCGAGTGACCCCTTCAGTTTTGTGAGTTCTGTCTGGTCCATGTCCCCGACGACCTTCTGCACGAGTCCCGCATCGCGCCCGAGTGTCTTCCCAAGCGCCTTCTTGTTGAACTCGGCCACCTCTCGCTCCGTCACGACCGGCTCCTTCAACGCCTCCCGCACAACCAGCGCATGTCCCGTCTTCGCCGCATGCACGCTCAGGTCATACGCAGCACGATCGGCACACCCCACACACTCCGTCCACCCCGTCGCGTTCTCAATCTCCGCATCCCAGCAGTCCGTCGCATAGTGTGCCATCTCGTTCGCCATGTGCTGTCGGAACCGCAACCGCGTGGGGTCGATCCCAATTCGGACCAGGAAGAGCTGGATTCGCGCTAAAAAGTAGCCCAGCGTTTCGTTGGCAACGATGCCCTTATCTACGGCCTCTCCGATCGACATCCGTGTCACCGTCGTGGCGCCCTGGGTTTGCACGTGTCGGTCGAGGAGGGATAGGACGGTGTCGCGGTGTTCCACGAACCGCGCGTGTTGCTTATCCGCGGGGTCTACAAAGTGCTCGATCTCGCCCATCGTGAACTCGCGCACGCGGAGCAACCCCGCCCTCGGAGAGATTTCGTTCCGGAACGATCGCCCGATCTGGGCGGATGCAAACGGGACGCGTCCATTATTAAACTCGAGCAAACGCGAAAAGTTAAGAAAGTGGCCTTGCGCCGTCTCCGGTCGGAGGAACCTAGCAGACCCATGAGCACGTCTACAACAGGGCATATGCGCGTGACGTACCCAGGGTGCTGACCCGTCGGCCCAATGCTACTTGCAAACATGAGGTTGAACTGCTGTGGCTCCCCCACCTCATTGTCCGTATCCGGATTCCGTATTGCGTGCGTCTGACAGAGTTCGCCGAGCTCTGGCCCCGAGTAATTGTCCAGCTGAGTCACCGTCAACGATGCGTTCACCACGCGATCGAACGACACACCTGTGCGAGGATACGTTCATACGCCTTCACCGTCTCGTCTGCCAACTGCACCGCGACGCTCTTTACCTTTTTCTTCTTCTTCTTGTCGTCCTCCCTGGGCTGCGCCGCCAACCCCCGCGCCTCACGATCGCCCGCGAGCCGTGCCTCGAGGACGCTCTTGACGAGATGATCCGCACGGAGGACGTCCCCCGTCTTTGAATCCTTGACCATCCAATCCGCGAACCGTGCGACGTGCCCCGACGTCTCGAATACCTGCGCAGGGGTCATGATCGTCGTGTCAAGCTCGAGCATGTGATCTTCGACGATAAAATGACGGCGCCATTCGGCGATGATGTTGGCCTGGAGAGACGAGCCTGGGGGGCCGTAGTCGTAGAGCCCTGCAACGCCTGGAGAAGTGTGAGCGATGCGATGGGGGGTGGAGAATGAGATGCAGACCGCCGTAGATCTCGAATGCGGGGGCGTAGAAGAAGCGGCGGTTGAGGAGGGCTTCGAGCCGGGATTTGTCGAATTGGTGTGCGGTTTTGTTGACGGTGGACATCGCGGTGGTGTGGTTCAGACGGGCGCGATGGGCCTTGATCAGTATCTGTCCCATCGAGTCACTAGTAAAATTTCCTAGTTGCAACGTATAGGTTGATTATGTAAGGTAGTACACATTATGCATTAGGATCGTCCAGTTGGTCATCCAACAATAATCATTGAATGAACATCAGTGTTACGTAGTACAGGCTCAACCATTCAAGCGGCCATTTCCAGCGTGCTCGCCCATCCAAGTTGTTACTCATCCGAGGTCACTCGGTGTGGCGTTCCGTGACGTGTTGTTTCAAAACTGAATGTCGATGTGGTGGTGGCGTCGAGACCCTTCTTTCGGGCGATGTTGGGTCCAGGGTAGTCCTGTGCGCGTGTTTGGTTCAGCCGCGGTCTTGATCAGCCAAGGGTCGCTCGTCCGCGTAGATCGGTGTCCTGGCGGGTACATTGTAGCGTCACATCAATCCATGGCTCATCTGTTCAGGCTGATGGACATGGTTTGGGTGATACATCGATGTTACGGATAGAGGACCTTCCTCCGAGACGTCGGATCGAATGAACAAGGTTTGGTCGTACGATCAAGGGGACCACGGGACAACAGAAAGACGGCCAATCGAGCTATCGGGTATCGTACGTCAGCACCTCCCTACCTCACGACAGCATCCTCACTCGTATCTCTCCGAAGCAGAATTCGCCGTGGACATCTCATACCCGAGATCCATTTGACAAGGTTTTCGAATTTGCAACACAAGGGAGTGACGAACAATTAGCACAGCAGCGGCGAGCGTGGTCGCAGTGCACAGGATCCACGCGTTCGAACGCCCCGATGATCGTCAGAATGCTAGTGGCGTATCTATTTGCAACGCGCGGGCTCATCATGTCATGGACAGCCGAATTTCAGATTGAAAAATGCTACGATATGGGTGGAGTCATACGTCCTGCATAACGATGCGAACGCACGGCCACCCATTCAGTTGGGACATACGATGCGGACATTATACGTGACAGGACAGACTGCGTGCGTCTTGGCCAATCGAGGGTGGTTTGTGAAAGCTATCTGATGCAAGGGGCAAGGAACGCCGTTCTGTCTCCCTATGATAGAACGCGAGTGTTCTCCGAGGAGAAGTAAAGCCTGAGGTGATTCGGTGAGTGGAGCATCATAGATGAGTTAGTACAAGTAACATGATATAGGTCGTTTTGAAAAGGCCTATCACTATCAGCCTATCGAGCCTATCGGGCATCACCACATCACCATCACATTGCTTGAATACGTATCTCTTGGGCTGTCTTGCGTGGCCTCGTCGTCAGGTCGGCATGCACGGCTCCAACACGATCAGATGGCGTTCAGGAACCCGTGGTGT
>JBBPMD010000204.1:0-39470 GCA_038090095.1 Zangia roseola
TGGGCAAAACTCAGACATCGGGTTATACGGAGAATTGTGGTTAAGGCGAATGTCACAATAGGAGGGGAGTTACGTGATTAGCGACAACCACTAAGTTGTATCCTTTGGTGGAAAAAGGCAGATGGATTGAATCCGTCAAGTATACATGCGCTGTTAGTAAGAACGCCATCGAATACTCCCCAAACTAGCGTGACGGAAATCATCGGAAGCGATTTGCGATCTTCCGGAATCTGGTGAAATCTGCGCGGGTCGTAGTATTTTGGTCAACTTTCTAGGACCGGATGTCCGCATTTCATGCCTGGGAATGTGACTGTTACCACATAGAGACGGTGGCAGGAACTCCTTCCTCAAGCATTGGTCAAGAAATGGGTAAGGATGAGATGGAAGCCATAGAAGGGATGAGTTGCGCCGCCATGGCGAAACGAAGAAACTGGGTGGATCCTGGATGTTGTCGCTCCGCCAAATTCACAGCATGGATGATGAACTGATGGACGGAAGGGAACGACCGCTGGTCTCAGAGCATGGAGAAAACAAATGGGGCGAGGAAGACATCGAATAGTCAGCGCATGTCGTGGTATCTTGGCAACCAGTCTGAATTTAGTTGGAGAATCGCTGCGGTAACGGGGCAGTTTTCCGCTTTCTGGATTCTGGAACGCTCGCTCGTGTTGTGTGCGACCGAGACGTGCGCCAATGTAATACATTTTGAATTGAGACTGGGACTTTGGAAAGCTCTCGAGCAAGAGCCCACAGGGGCACGGACTGATGGATATCGCTGGTGATTAGTTGTCTGCGAACCGACAAGGATGGGTGGGGTGCACAAGGTGGCATAACAGTGATGGCACAAGCCGCAGCATGTGATTCCACCTTGTCTTGAAAATGTGTCATCTTGGATATTCAGACAGGAGAACTTCGCAACTAACTCGTCGATACTGGTCAACAGGGGCAGTGGGGGTTTTACACGGAGTACACGTCTCCACTCCAGTTTATTGAGTTGATTAGAACCACTTTTGCAGGGGGACGGGTCGTAAGGGCAGGTGGGCGGATAGGTCGATGGAAAGGCGTGAGGCGGCGACGATGACGCAAAGGTATCTATCGTCATTTTAGCCGGTGCAATCTCTACCTAACAAGACATGAGAACATTTATTTTTGTAGGATAGTCGAGAGAAGCACCCACCTCATCAATTTTCGTTGGCGTTGCCACTCCTGTAGTAAGCATCGAGGTCTATGAGACAATGTGCGCCGTGCATTGCCTCATGCGTTCGCACAGTTTATCCAGTGGCTTCGCGGCCTCCTCGCACATCGGTTTCTTCCTCAGGTATTTTCTTTCCTTTCTAGTGCGACTGCGGCGGTTCTGAAACTACATAAGATGGATATCAATGCGTATGACTATATATGAGACAGGGAGGATAGAGCTCTCACCCATGTATGAATTTGTTTATACTGCATATTTGACTTTTTGGCGAGGAACACCTTGTATGCATGCGTCGGAAATGGGGTTTCTTCGAAAAATTGTTCCAACAATGGAACGTAATCCTGTAGAGCGACCTAAATGCAGGAACATGTGTGCTGTATAAGTACGTACGTGAGTTGCCTTCGCCGACTCTGAGGGTGCTTGCTTGATACGTTGGATGATTTCCCGTGAAAGTAGAGACGACTTTGCTCATCAACAGATCTGGGGAGGACCACTGGAAATTCCGCCATCTCGCGGCATGCTGTAACGATAGACTGGGTAACGAGGGAACGCAGGTCACGCATGATGCGCAGTGTGTCCTGAATTTGTCTATCAGCCGGCCCATTAAGCGTTTGCGGTATGTTTTCTGATCTTTACCGCGGTGTTGTTTCACAATTGAACCACCTAGCGCTTCCAACATGTCACCGATGTGTCTCCTTTCTCCTCCCACAATGCATCCATCGGATACACCCGATCCCCTACACGACCTCTTCAAACTTCAATACCCGACACTTTGCAAACCACTAATAGTAGCCTGGACATCATACATCACCTCTCAATAGCACAGAAGTCCCTCAACCCAATATATATTCCCCACTTCCTCAATGCCCCATTGACCAGCCTCTATCCGAGATCGACCTCTCCGTGTTACAATTGCCACCCATCATACTTACTATTTCCTCCTCTCATATAGATCTCGCATCAAAATATGCAAAACTGCACCAGTTACATGCTATGCACGAGGTAGTTCGGCGGATACGACAAGAATTGCACTCAGAAGGTGTCGTTCTGTAAGTGCAAACGCTTTTGCGTGTCAGACAGGTGCATGTGCTGACTATCCACCAAGTTGACTACTTCTGGCTTATATATCATTATTCCAATATATATGTTGTACATTCTATTCTAGTTGCGTCCTTCCGAGGTCAATACACGTTGCATTGCCATTCATTTCCAAATTTACTCGCTACCGAACCACCACGATCCAGTAGTTGTGCCTATGATAACCTAACCAACCGTCCTAGCTGACGGCCACAATCAGGTAGGTCAAACTGATCGTATGATGGGAGGCAAATGAATTCTGGTACCGTAGACTGGCAAGCCTCTACCGCGCCACCTGGAGCCTGTGTATCATTGTCTCCGAAACATAATAAAATGACCCTGGAACATTGAGGTCGCCGAAGAAGTAACCTGTATTCATAAGCTCCATAATTGGTGTTAACGCGGAAGTGCGCTTGGTTGGCCCAGCTTTCGTCATTGGGGCAAAGTCGGCATACTACGTGAAGACGTGCGTCTGTGGTATCGCCCTGCGTCAGGGAATGCCACCTTAGTAGGCGCCAGCGAAGCTGTTTGATGCACCATAACTCTGTGTGGTGATATCGGTTATGAAACTGGAGGGGATGAGTTCATCAAGGCAGCCCTAAGAGGGTTACTGCAGGGGTAAAACGGGCTTTCAAAGGCCGAGCGACATGACAACGCGGGTGGACGGGGTAGTTCCTGGGAGCCTGACAACGTGGGAGAATCGACACTTGAAAAGGCAGGACTATCAGAGTCAATAAAGGGGAGGCGAGGCGAGGAAGATGTCGAAGAGCTCTCCGAAGGGGTGGCATCTCGGCGAGCGTTCCGCACTCGGTCAGGCAAACGTCGCGGTAGGGTTGCGATTTTACGTTTCCTAGGAAACCCACTTTTGGACGGATCTGAGGGGGGCACCAATGTGGCCGGTTTTGAGGTAAGGCCAGGATTTTGAAAAAATTCCGAACAACCAGGTGCGCGGACCGATGGGAGACGCTGAAGAATATTGGTCGGTTGGCGGTATTGGTCGACAATGAGGGATGGGTGAGGTGCACAAGGCAGAACAACAGTGATAGCAGCGGTTGCAGCTTGCGATTGCAACTTGGGAGGCCCCTTGGACCGCGCTTCCTCTCGGACATTCAGATGAGAAAACCTCTCGACTAAGTTATTGATGTCAATCGCGAGGGAAGCAGGTCGTTTCCCGTTCGGTACGCGTCTCCACTCTGGTTTACTGAAACAGACAGAAGCACTTTTGCAGGGGAATGGGTCGTAATTGCAAGTAGGCGGGTAAATTGAAGGAAAGGCATGGGCCGGCGAAGATGACGAGAATGACCCCTTCAATAACACGTTATCCCGTGCGACTTTGGCCTACCAAAAGAATGAAAACTGCTAACCTGAAGATTAGTATAGTAGAACGTACCTCGGTAATTCCTTGCTTCTGAGGGGGTTTGGGACCTCGAGAAGTAGTGTCAACCAAGCGACCCCCCGCACGCTGATATATTGATTTGTCCAGTGATTTTATCTCCCCCTCGCGTGTCAGCTTCTTCCTCAAAGGTTTTCCCTCTTTCTTGTTGCGATTACGGCGGTTCTGAAACTAAGTTAAAGGATGATTAAGGATGAATGACAACAGACAAGTAATATTCTTACCCATACATGAATCTGCCTGTACTCCATGCGAGACTTTTTGGCGAGAAACATCTTATCTGCATGTGTGGGGAACGTATTTTCTTCGAAAAAGTGTTCCAGTAATGGAACATATTCCTGCTTAGTACGTCAGAAGAAGTTGCAACTATGTGATGAGGGGACTAACGTGCTTGAAAGTGCGGGAGTTTCTGGTGGCTATCGTACAGACCGACGATTGAGGCGCTTGCTTGATGCGTTGAATAATTTCTTTTCTCCACTGCGTTAAGCGCTGGAGATATACCTCCGTGGCGGTGGACACAATCTCCCTGATTAATATATCTGGGGGTGTCATAGATCCAACTACAGGAACTTCAGCCACTTTATATGATGCAGCGACGACAGATTCTTCAATCTGTCGCTGAAGCTTCGTCGCGTGCACTTGATAGATATTACTGGCCGTAGTAGCAATTTCATGACCAACGCCTGCCTCAAGGAGGGAAGCGAGCAATGGGTGAGGGCTTGGTAAACTGATCGAGTCGATAACGGCAAGTGAACGGCTGATCATGGAGGGGGGATGGGCCGAATGGCATAACGAGCCTGTGGTTGTGGTTACTTCTTTCAAGCGGTTAGCGGTGTACAAAATATTCTGTATTTCAGTGAGGAATGCGTCCTCTGGCTTGGGAGTCATGGATAGCACCTGGGGTTGCCTGGGAGGGAGGGGTGGATGTGAACGACAAAGGAAGTTTGTAGACTACTGTAAATAATGATCTTGTATGTTTATGTAATCATGTGCACATTTTCGATGTCCGCATTGTTCTACAAACTTTGGGCCTGGCGGGCTGGAGCGACACTTCCTTTGATAACCCAAGCTTGAGGCATCAAATATCATATCCCACAGACATGGACGACAACTTGATCCAGCGTTTACTCTCTGCAGAGAGTGACTTTCTAGCTGCTTTGGAGACAGGTACACCGGTGCTCGCGTCGTACGATCAAATGTGGGCCGCACTTCCTGGTGTCTTGCACACAGCATCGAAAGCAGGGGAAGACATCGGTAACGGGACTCTATACCTTGTTCATACTGTTGCATCTCGTATCTTGAAGATTGCGACCTGTTACATGCGTGTCAAACACAAAGAGGAGAACTTATCTACACAACTGCGTGCTGACTATGACGCGATGCTTCACAAGATGGTGGCCTTGAAGATCAACTCGCATCCCGAATCCGCGTCCCCCGACGATACTCCCGACATTGATTCCTCCACTACTCTCACGACATCTGTCTTGGACACAGCAAGTTCATTCCTCGCTCCTGCACACCATTGGCTACTGGACAACCTCCACAATCCATATCCCACTGCAGAAATCAAGAGTCGCATCGCAGCTTTTTCGTCTTGTCAGGTGTCCTCCATCAATTCTTGGTTCACCAATGCACGTCGGCGGATCGGTTGGACGACTCTGTGCCGGGAGCGTTTCTCTAACTGCAGGGCCGATATGGTGGACGCAGCTTATCGTGCACTGGTCAAGGAGAACACACAACGTGTCCTGTCCCCTGAACTCAGACACGCTTTCGTCACGATGAAGGTGGCAGCAGAGAGCCTCTATCCATCGACCCTCACCAGGAGTGCTTTCGCGGAGGATCTGGATGCTGTTGAGAAAGATATAGGGAGTGGCGCATCTCCTGGAGTTCGGAAATCTCAAGCTGAGCAAGCGAACTCTGAGAAGGTGCGAGAGATTTAGATGTGAAAGGAACTAACGCCAAGAGCTTGCAGACGGCTCGTGAATCATATCCCTCGCCCGATGGATCCATCACGGGCACCCCAGTATCCACTCTCGATAACTCGCTGACCGACGAGAGTGCACCTCCAATTGTTTCTGGCCACAAGCGCCGTAGGGCCTCTTTAGAACCAATAAATGAGCCCTCCTCAGCCGGCAGGCTCATCAAGCGTTTACGGTGTGTTCTCCGGTTGATCTCACAATGTGGGATTGACACCCCGGGTTTATAGCGCTTCCGAGACCTCTCCGACGTGTCTCCCTTCTCCGCCGCTAAGTACAGATGGTGCCAACACACCGGAGGACGGCTCGCCAGAACCTTCCCCTGCGCAGTCCGTACAACTCGAGACGAGCGTTGTCACACCATCTCGAAAGCGACGGCTTTCTGACGCGGATGCTCCTGGTTTATCGAAACGTCCGCGTGACACAATGGCTGCCTCTGATCCTCACATTGCATCGGATCCTCTTACTCGTTCTAATGTGAATAATGAATATTCTGCCGATGGTTGGTTTAATTCCAACTTTGACGCCTTGTTCGCCATGCCTCCCCCGGTTGAAGCTACCCAACCAGACTCTTCCACATCGTGGGACGTGGAACTGTTCAGAGATTACACTATCCCCGGAAATTCGAAACGCGCATCGAGTTGCGCGCCTACTCGTAAGTGCCTACTTCAGCTTACTCTGATCGCGAACTGAGATACATAGCAGCGATAGACACTCATATACCTGTGCCATCCGACTTCACCGACCTCGATCATCTGCTACAATCTATTGTCCTACCGGATATACCTGCGATCTCCTACACGGCCTCTCTGAACTCGTCGATACCCGACGTGTCACCTGCTACTATAGATTATTGGACCTCTCTTCTTTACAGCGCAGAAATCTCTCAACCAGACATCTACCCTACATTCCCACAATACCCAATCGACTCTCAGCCTCTACCAGAGATCGACCTCTCCATGCTGCAACTACCACCTGTCATACCCACTCCTGACTCTCAAACAGACACCGCATCGAAACAGGCAAAGCTACAACAATTTCATGCCATGCAAGAGGCGCTTCGGCAGATGGAACGAGAATTGCAGTCAGAGGGTGTCATTGCGTAAGTTAGATGTTTTTTTATCACTACCTGTGACCTAAGTATGCTGATTGTCCATCCAAGATGATCTCGCATCCAGTCCTAGTTACCATATCATTATTGCATTATGTATTTTTCCTTCTCACTGCATTAGGACGTTGTGTTGACAGTCGCATACCCACTCACGTCCTTCGAATTGATGCATCCTGCTCTACATAGTTATTCACTACATCTGTTCCCTGGAACGCCAATATTATGCATATTGCCCTGAGATTTTCAACTAATTACGACCTAGTGTCGCTCTGATACAGGGCCATCTTCTACCCTCCACCTCCCTACTTCTCGCATCGCTTCTTTGTCCCCGCCTTGAAGATGTGGCGCATCTAACAATGCCCCTAGCATCTCCCAAGGATCCTTGCCTCCACCGTACCGCAGAATCTCCCCTTTATACTTCTCTCCCAGGTCGCGATTCAGTGGTTCGGCCGAGAACACCTTTCGCCAGACATGCGACGCGATCGCGCGGTCAAACAAGTATGAATAGTACGTTGCACCGTACCCATACAAGTGACCAAACTGGGTCTGGAACGACGTCCCCACTGCGTGCGGAATGAGGCCACGCGTGTTGTGCAGATTCGCCAGTGTCGCCGTCGAATCGAACCCTGATTCGAGCACTGCAGGCGAGTGATACATCTGATCGAGGACAGACAGCAAAATCATCCCGTGCGTATCGATGAATGTACACGGGTCTTCGTGATGGTTGCCAGTTTGGCTCAAGATCGAGGAACCGTCTGCTTCAAAGAGCGAGATGACCTTGGGTGAGTTAAGAAAGTATTCCATGAGGATGGATGGCAACTCCACAAAGTCGGTTGCACAACGGGTGCCGGCAACGTTGTGGTACTCGGTTCGACCGATCATGGCTACAGCATTATCATTAGTGCCACCAGTAATGGAGGTGTGGCGAAATGACCTACAATGCATGGCGTGACCCATTTCATGGAAGAGGGTCTGCACCTCATGCCATTCTAGAAAAGTGGGTCCTCGCGCGATCGTGGGTCGAGTGAATTCGCACAAGAGCACGACCAAGGGCAACTGATATTCTCCCTGTACGCCGCGTACGTTGTGCCGCTTGATAGCCTCGAAGCTTCGAGATGGGGCAAGGAACTCCTCGGAACCTCCGGCGGTGAGATCACCGCTCTCGTCATCATCGTCGGTCCGTCGAGAGCAACGAACCGTGTAGTGGGCTGCGCCGCACGACTTGCCATTCCGTGCAAAGAGGTCAGCATATATCCATCCAATGACACCCGCATCCTCGTCTACAACTTCCAGTTTGTGGACATCGGAATGCCAGACCTCGCCGGAGACCACCTGAGCCGACCGTAATGATATACCATAGAGATGTTTAAATAGCCGCGACAGACCCATAAAGACGCGCCCGAGAGAAAGGGGGGGTAATGGTACAGGTGGTTCGGGTGGTTCTGGCGGACAATAAAAAGATCTATCCCAAGCTTGTATAATAGGAAGTGTCCGAGTGTTGAGGTGTGATTGTTTCCGTAATCTGAGTGTATGCAATGCATTACAAGCATAGATAGCTGTTCGGTCTAAGGATGTATCCAAAAATTGTCGGACGTTCTCTGAGATGTATCAGGAAAGTCAGGAAACGACTGGTTCTCGCGAAAGATGACATACCGGGCGTTTTTGCCATCTTGTCGTTGAGAGTCATGCCAGCATAGCTATCCCATCCGACAAGTCGAGCAAGCTCTGCCCGAGCATGTAACAGTCGTTCTAAGCATTCTATTTGTCGTTGACTACTGGTGTGTGCAGCCATGTAGAGTTTTTGTCGCGGAGATTCATTGGGAGCAGATGTCATGATCATATAGGCTTGATGAGATCCCGGATATACAAGAAGACTCTTTTGAGTGGACCATGCTTGTCGACGGAGCCTTGCGCCCATTCCCTCGTCTTTAAGACCCTCTAGTTCGGACGGTTCGATGATCGCGGGAGGACAGGGTGCAGACGCTTGGGTGACAAACTCATGGCCGAGCGTGAGAATCTCGGAGGACAACGAAACAAAACGCTCTCTCTGCTCGGGAGGCAATTTAATAGCGGATTTTTCAAAATCGCGCCAGAAAATCAAGGCGGTCTGTAGAGCCTCCTGACTGAGAGACTGGACGACCTCGGGATCATGAAGTACAGTGCGCAGGATCTATGATATCGTGAGCGAGCGCGTGTAACAAGAGACATCGACTCGCCTCGTAGAGACCGACGTGGGTGTTGAGCACGTTCATGTACTCACAGAGTTTCTCGTAGCTGCCGTTGGCACACTGTACCCATTGGGGGTCGGGGTGCGCGTTTCGAAGAAGCTCTGCAAGATCAATGACACCGCACAGGAGGTCGCTGAGCCTGTCCAGGTTCTTGACCACCTTGAAGAGCTCGCACCGCGATTGTTTGGCCCGTAAGATACGCTCTGTCAGCAGTTGGGCGCGTACGAGGGTCGACTCGGCCAAAGCGTTAAAGGCGGTGGGAGTGGTCAATTCAGGATGCTGGAAGATGCCTGAGACGGATAGTGGCCGGGACTGGTGGCCGTTCTGAGGCTGGTCGAAGAGAGATACGAGCTCTGCATCGTCCGGGGAGGGTGGGATGGTGGTGAGCGTAGTTGCTCGACGGTGGTGGGAGAGGAGACTACGGGTCGGCCGTGTTATGGTGCGCAGAGCATTCTCTGTAATGCGTGCCAACATGGTGGACCAACTGAAACTAGAGACTAGACTAATCGGGAAAGGGCACAAATATTCGAGATCGCATTGGCTGGCCAACCAAGGACCGATCATAGTGTATGATCAGTTAGTACGATATATATATATGCCGACAATAAATGCAGTGACTAGACTAAGTTATCTGCTTCAACCAAAAATCCTCGTGAGGTATGAAATGCGGGCTTGGCTCGAACCAAAAGTGAACAAATACGTCCATTCACCTCCGGATAGCAGGCTCCGTGATCGAAGGCTCCAAGTATGCATCAACATCCATCCCATCACCTTGTCCCACAGCCAGCCAGTCGTTGCCATTGTGGTCGTGGTCGCGCCCATTCCCGTTCGTGGTCGCCAAGATTTTACTATCAATGTTTGCTTGAGCGGGTCCCGCAATCGGCTCGACTGCGTAATACCAAAATTTGCTCTTCTTCTTCCCGTTTACTCGTTCCATGGGGACCTCGTTGGGCTTTGTCACAGCCACACCTCGACTCTTGACCCTTTGGTCTTCCTCTACAGGCGCTGGCTCAGAGCTGGGCAATCCAAATGAACCAGAGCTTGTTGTGCTCTCTTCCGTCCGTGCACGTTTAGGGGAGCGGTCCAACTGCATATCTTCCGAGGCGCCTAGCCGAGTCGACCGCCTTTCCCCCCGCCATTCTTGCATCGGAAAATCAGGTGAACCACGTTTGCCTCTGGTGACTCTCGTAGATCTCCGTTGAGGGGCTATACCAGTGGCTCGACGTCCGCTCCGCGTCTCCGGGCGGAAACCATGCTGGTCGAAAGTGTCATTATCGTCGTTCTCGTCGTCATCCTTGTACTCATCAGCATCATCCTTGCAATAAGAAATTAAATTAGCAACGAAGTTGACATGAACCCACAAGCGGCCTACCTCGCCACTCTCCACGTCATTGTACACGTAGTCCGGGCGCCGTGTCTGGCGCCGTGTCCGCGTCTCCCTGATCTCGGCCTGGGCCACGAGGATTTGTTTTTGTTCGATTTTTCGGCGGACCCTTTGCACGCGCTGCATACCAAGTTCACAATCAGCTTACATATTCCTCTCACTATCCACCTCCTATTTACCCAGCCGGAAAATTTTGAGAGAAACTCACCGCTAATTCGGTACTTATAACATCGACGCGACTTTCAAGTGCTCCGATCAACACCATGTGAGCCTGCTCTATCTTGCTCTTCTTGGCGTTTTGAGGTGCCTTGGCCTTGAGTGACTCAATGACTGCCAGATACTCCTCGCGTGTGGAAGACGCGGTCTGGAATGTCGCCGTTATTTTCCAAGGATTGGTCGATACATATATCCGCGGTGAATCTAAGATAGACCAGAATGGCTGTCAGCGGGAATCCATGAAAGGCGGCTAATGCCGGATAACAGGGGCCCCGAATTGCGGCTTCACACCAAATACACGCAAATATGTTGTGGGGCGAGACAGTGAAATGAAAGACACACGGACCATCCGCAACCCAGTAGCGTTGCCGTGAACTGTCTTGTCCCAGGGGAGTAAGTTGCAATCTCTCTTGACTGTTTGGGTCGGATGCCTCTGGTGGTGCATTTTCGGTTTCCTTCTTCTTATGTTTATGTTGTGTCACGCCCCAAGCGCGATCGATAATATTCTTTATCTCGGTCGAATGCGTGAGCTGCACGTCCACGAGTAGCCGCAGAATTTTGAGCTGTTTCACCCGCGCAGTGTCACGCGTTTAGGGGACATCTGGCATAATTACGAGAACAGACCCACTTTCAGGTCCCAATCGGCGGCGAAAAAACCACCTTCCAAGTTGGCAAAGGGGTCCACGTTCGCTCCGCGTTCATCGTCCCAGAACACTGTCCTCTCCGGGGTCTTGAACGTATCAGCGAGAACGCTAGAGAGAGTTGACGATATTTGATCCACACTAGCAGAACCCTGAAACGTTCTTTTTGGTCTGCGTATATTTCAGCATCGTACCCACCTCAAATTACGCGTTTGCGGACGCAAGTTTAATACGAATTGCTGGAGTATCTTGGAAAGTATAGGGTCTGCCCCTGGCATCATGAGGGCGTTTTCGAAACTGACATCGGGTGAGATCGAAAGTTGTGACACAGCAATTTAAGACGCATCCAGTGAAAGGATACTCACTCCATTGGTGTTTCTAGCCCCTCCACATTTGAACGGAGACTAGTGAACTTGCAAATAAAGGAATATATGTAAAGAGAGTCCCATCTATCTGCGGGATGCCGTGCATCGGATGAAGGACAGATGTGACCTTTCTTGTCTGTCCACTGTGCAGCAGACATGATGCAGTCAAGTAGAAGGTGAAGGAAAAGGGTCAAGAGAGGTCGCGGACTTATGACGCGTGCGTCCGTAACTACTTATATCAAAAACCAGCAACACAAATACTTCACAATACGTGACCCCTGGAGCTATCCGAATATCTTACATTCCTATGCGCGAGTACACGATCTGCAAGCGAGGATATACCACATAGCAACCGCTACAGCTTGGTACAAATAGAACATCAGGAAACCTCATGCTTCCTGAGCAGCGAGACGCTCGACGCGATTTACGCGGATTTTATCCCGGACCAACCTGTGGAATTGGCGTGAGAGCTTGCACGGACCACGAATTTCACGAACAAACCTTTGGAATATCATGGTGCTCGCTGAGTGACTCTAGCTTGGCATTGAATTCGTTCACGCGGTCCTTGTGTGTCTTGTTTGCTATCCTGGCTACCTTTCCCAGGAGCTGAGGGGTCGATTAGCACATGAGAAGGGCGCCAATCTGAAGCATACTCTGCGACGCTGTGCTTCCTCAAACCGCCTCTCGGCATCTGTTTTCTTGTCATTTCCATTGGGAGGAGAGGGTGAACCGCGGTTGCTTCCGGATGCGGAAGCTGGAGCGGAACCTATGTCTTCGCTCAGTAAGAGTTCTTTGAGACGTTCACGATCCTGCTCGTTGACATCGTCAAGCTTGGATTTCGACTTTGATTTCTTCTTTCTGGGGATCTGAGATGATGTCGGAGATGTGGATAAAGAAGATGGACATACTTCTTGACGATGCCACCATCCGCGACGCCTCCCTTGAGCTTAAGCGAACCTCCGGGACGGAAGTCGTAGTCGGCCATGAGACGATGACGGTGTGAAACAAGAGAGGGTCAGCTGACGTAACGTAACCCTTGCAGCACTAGTATGATGCAAACAAGGTCAAATAGGTCATTAGCTGTAACGTCGAGGTTTGCCTAGTGGAACTAATGGCCATTCTGTCGACACCGCTGCAGTATCTTACTTCAGTTCCTCCAGTAACACGCGCTTTCGTCGCGGCAACCCTCCTCCTGACTTCCCTCTACCTATGGTTACAGTGGTCAACCAACACCACTTACATACCTTGGCTAACCCTCGTACCGGGCTCAAGTCTCTTCTATCCATGGACCTTTGCAACCTCCGCCTTGGTTGAGGTCACCATCATCGAGGTTTGTTCCGTTCGTACTTCTCCTCTTTCCTACGCGTTAATGTCCCGCAGTTGCTCGTAACACTAGCCGTCATACCAGCTTCCTTACGATACTTTGAACGTCTATGGGGCACAGTGGAGACATTGAAGTTTATTGTTGTCTGCGTGACACTGCCAAACATCATCGCGTTTGCTTTCAATTGGATCGAGTTTGCGGCCACCAGAAATGCAGACTTGTTCTTGTAAGTAACCATGACTATATTCCTTGATCACGCTCTTAGTCTCGTCAGGTATGGCATGCAGTATCACGGCCAAATGGCTCTTTTCACCAGCATATTGGTTGCATTTACGCAACTAATTCCAGAACATCAGGTGCAGATCTTCGGCTTTTTCAAAGTGCGCGTCAAGGTGCGCATCACACTTTATGCTCTACGTACCTTATCGGACTATACCATCATGCAGATCCTTCCAATGGCGTATATGACCTTTTCCGCTGTAATGACGATGATTGGTTTCCAATGCCCGTATATCGTCATCCAATTTGGCTGGTTTGTCTCGTGGATGTATCTGCGTTTTTACAAATGCAACACAGACATAGGCAGCGGCACCACCACTTATGGAGACAGGAGTGAGACCTTTGCTCTCACAAGTTGGTTCCCTCCTTTCCTACAGTGGGTCCAACAATCCTTCCAAAGGACGTGTCGCATTAATATTGATGTATTACCCCCAGTCCAGTCTTATCCACTGTTGGAAGTGTTGTCCACAAAACCGCGACGCGCTTTCATCTGATTCCGACATCTGTGCCCCATGACATCGAGTCTGGGTATACCCAGCATCCCGGAGGCGCACGAGCGGAGGCTGAGCGGCGACGGTACGGCGACCGCCGAGCAACAATGACAATGACTGATTCATATTTCAGTGCACTTGCTCTCAAAGCGCTTGACCAGCGGCTAGCCAACTCAGCCAACAGCTCGCCGACCCCGAATGGGCCTTCGACATCCCAGTCTTCGCGAGTGTCGCCTCCAACACCCGCGCCCCCACCAGCTGATCGCAAACCCAGTCCGGTTGAGGCAGATGGCGCTGAACCGGCAAGCAACGAAGACGAGGAAAGATAATGTATGCTTGCTGAGAGTGTTGTTCAAAATCTCCTGGTACAGTGGTAGAGCTACTTTGACGATTCCATGTATCCCAAAATCCGTGCATTACGTAACCGTTACCTCGAGCATTAACTTTAACGTGTCCAAAGTTTTGAACCATTGCATGGCTCGGCGACCTTCAACGGTCTCATTGGCCCCCTTGGCTTCATCTAGGGTACATTTAGAGTCTTTGCGCTCACCAGGGCCAGCGTCCGCCGTCTCTCTATCTGCCACAAAATCACCCCAGGCGATCTCACAATCCGGAAGTCTTACTTCTACTAAATCGCGGGACGACGTCCTGGACATCGACCCCGATGAGATCTTTGCAAGGTACACTATAGCTGAGGTCAAGGCGAGGCAAGCACAATTGAGGTATTGTGTTTCACTCGCACTGGGCCCACTTAACCACTTCGTGACCAGGGCTGATGCCGAGGCGAAGCAGGAGGACCTTCGTATCATGGTTGGGTGCGTGCAAAAGTTTGGAGCGTGTCCATTTCTTGACGGTACTTGGAAAGCGCAGGGAACGATACCGTGATCTACTTCAGGCCTCCTCGTCGATCATGTCCATTGCGACATCCGCGAAGTGCGTACACGAAGCCCTAGAGGAAACGACAACCACAATTCGATCCCAAAAGGTCCAGAACGTACAGAATCATGTCTTGCAGAGTGGCAAGGACGGTGGGTTGGCGCAACTTCACTCCTGCGCGCGTCTGACCGCGTTATCATATAGACTCGCACTTGCAGACACTACAGGTACTTTCTGCACACATCAAGTTACTTTTGGATGCGCCGGAGCATCTATGGCGGTTGATTGAACGCGAAAAGTACTTTCAAGCTGCTTGGTTGTTTCTTCTTGCGCGCGTCGTCCACCGAGCTCTAGTCCGGGATGACACCCAGGACGATGAGAGCTGGACACAGCATGGTATCGACGTTCTGGTCAGTTTTTGGTACAATTTAGGCGAAGATTTACTGATAAGTCTTCACAGGAGCAGTTCCCATTGATTCAGCGACAATGGGAGACCGTGTCGCATTTTCGTAATCAAATCATACACAGGGCAACGCTGTCACTGAGATCGTCTGATACATCTTATGATGTTCGTCCATCGCTTTCCTGTTCCTACAAATTCCAATGTCCTATCTTACAGGATACATGTGCTACCCTTTTGACTCTTCACATTCTCGACTCCCGACCACTTATAGACACTTTGATGATCTGCCTTTCCCAACGGTCGCGAACTCTCAATGCTCTACTCGCCAAGGGTCTCGATGTTCCCGAATTACCCGGCAACGGGACGGTGGCCAATGGGGATCCCCAAGAAATTCAAAAGGGAACCAGGCATCCTGCGAAGATCACGGCGCTTGCTGTCAAAGGTGCGACGATCATGACTCTGGAGACCATTTCACGGACGCTTTACACTGCTCGGGCCGTGTTTGGGACCTGTGATTCGGCGCGCTCTCTGGCGGCAAGTGTGCTAGATAGCATACAGTCCGAACCCTCATCTGTTCCCCTAGCCAACCTTCCTGCCGACCTGCTCTTGAACACGCAAGCCGTTCTGATGTCGCTTCCGTCGTCCACCTATGTTTCTCTCTTACCTGCAAATATCCGATCATATCGACCCTTCGTAGACCTGTCGTCTGTTTCATCTTCACCTCCACAGGACGTGCTACGTGATAAATTGGGTAACTGGTTTGCTCAGTCCATAGCAAACTTCCGCGACGCGTTCGACAGGTGGCTTAGATCGCTCGACGCCGTTGGCGCAGTTTGGAAGATCCGGGTATCCCTGCGGAAATGGGTAACACATTCGGGCCTCCTCGGACAGGAAAAGGTCAATCTCAATGGGTTGCTGGATGGAGTGTTCCGGACGCGCATTGCAGAAATCTGGAAGGCGGTACTTCTACGCTCGGAGAGACTGTTCTTGAAATCACTTGCGTCGTTGGGCTCTGACACCGAGGAAGGTGAGCATCGAATGTAGAACATGCGGATAACTCATTCACAGTATTCAGACATGTTTTCGCCCTTGTGTAGCCTGTATTGTTCTCCCCCTGCACTTCAACCTCCACCCGGGACTGGTCCTTCGACTTTCAACGCGAACTTTCACACGTACAAGGCGATACTGACACAGCGACTCTATGGAAGGGCTCCCCGACTGCACGAAGCCTTGCAAATTCTGGAAGATGCTGCTGTGTTATTACAGAAGGATCTAACCAGGATGGTTGCTGACGGTGAAAATAGCGAGTACGTCACTATGTATGTCGTTATGATACTCATATTCACTGTGCGATAGGAAGTTGGTCACTGACCTTACCACGGCATACCGCCCAGACGCCCAAGCAATGTGTTCTAGAGTGACGTCAGCACTTAAGAGCGCTTCAGAGGAGCTCATATCTAATCCTGGTAAATTTAATCCCTTACGATATGCCAGACACTAAACGGTCTCCAAAGACATCAACATGGTGATGAGCAAACTCATCTTTTATGCTCACACAGCAAAAGAGCTCTCTACTTCACCTCTTATGCGCAATATCGGATGCGAAAAGACTGCAGTCACTGGTGAGTTGCTGATATGTATGTATTCATTTGTGAAGTCCTTACGCTGTGTTCTCAAGGTTTCCAAGAGGAAATGAATGCACTTTTCGAACGGATCATGCTATGTTGGGAAGAACATATTATTTCCAAGTTGGTGTCACATTACACCAAAAGCGCGATAATACGGGAGACACACTCTGGTGGGCTGCTGGTTCAATGTCGGTACCCTTTCCGTGCTAATTCTAGTATAGGATCCACGTGTATACAACCATCTCCGCCGATGATGGAATGTCTATACTTACTCTCATCTTCCATACATAATTTGGGCATGAGTCATCAACAGCCATATCAGGTGACCATCCCCCGAAAAATGATCGCTAATTTTTCCGCCGCACTGGCCCAGAGTATTGGTGAAAACGACTCGCTGCAGGTTCTACATGATCTTTCATTTCTCCGCCACATCGCCTCCAAATGGAAAATCGCAGAATCGTCGATGTTAGAACACGCAATCGACCAATTACAGTCACACGTATGTCACATCTCGTTCTGCGAGATCGTCCACTAACTTTCAGCCATGTCGTAGCTGAACGATTCCTCTAAATATGATCCGGACCGCATTGCGTCGGAATGCCTCTTGAGGACGGAAATGCTGATTTCGGCACTGCTGCCGCCTGTGCCGGTGGCGCACGAGGTTGCTTCCAAAGAGAATGGGGACAAAATGGGTGCAGTACTGTCATATGGTGTGCCTGTGGTGGATTCCCGGTTTGTTCCTGCTGTCGAACTTGCTCCCCCATCATCACGGTTTCCTCTTTTACTTGTTGATACTCGATGATCGATGGAGAGGCGCAAACCCATCGCGTATGACGCATGTTCAGCTGTCATGTTTTCTGTTTATCTTGCCTCACGCTACACTCATTTATCTAAACCTGAAACACTGGATGCACACATTTGCGGCAAATGACCATTTTCATTTTCAATCGCCTATCTGTTTATATCCTGTGAGCTACTAGATCTACTAGATCTGCGAGCTCCCGGCGACTTCATACGAGGGGGAGGGTCATATATCCTATCAGGGTGATTCTCGGTACACCGGTAAGTGGGCGGCCCTTCATTTTTTGTACGGGGCGCAGCAAGCATTTGACCTTCTAGTATCTCTCCATGTCACTTAACGCACCTCCCACCCTGCGTACTAACTTTCCGAGGGTCTTTTCATTTCCCTCCATTCCCTATATCTGCTGAGGCGACCACCTCAGTTCCCTCCCGGTATTGCCTCACGATACAGTGCTACCGTTCCTTGCAGATTCGCCGCATCTACGAAATATAATGTCAAGTACGCCCTTGAAAAAGTTCTAGTTGTACGATAGACTGACGACAGTTTAAGCAGGTGGTCGACAACTCCCTGATCTCCAACATTTGACTTCCGTGTATCTTGCTCTGCTCATTAGTGGGGGCCAGATCGGCCTCCCAATCGTCGTTTTGACTGCCTCGATCTGCAGAAAGGTATCTTGGCATCCAACCATAATCAACTTTTGCGTTACCTGGATATTCAACTCCATCATCTATTCTCTATCGTAAGTAGTGGGCCCATCCGTGGACGCAACCCGACTCACCGCTTGGATAGCGCATATACTGGGGCTGGGGAGCGTTCCAACGTATGTATGGTGCAAGCGAGCATGATCCAGGGCGCGGCTCCAATGTGCGTGTTCCTTTGACAACGGTGGTAAAAATCTGTAATCGTGGGTGTTAGGGCGGTCGTCGCTGCACTACTGATTGTTCTACACGTAAGCATCCAGTCAAGCGTCCCTGCAGATTGCTGATAGTTATCGTGCAGGCGTGGACGACGTTGCAGTCTCTGCAGTGTCCGTTCTTTTCCCGAGTTCCTCGGATGCTGTGTTTAATCCTGGTATTTGGTAGCCCCGCTGTGTGGGAAGTTTCCTATTCTGAAGTCCTCGTGCTAGATGCTCGGCACGCCCTACTTGGTGTTCGTCATATTTTCGGTGGGCGCGGGGACAGTGAGTGATCACTGGCATATTCGGATTGGAACTCATTAAACCTTGATCTTAGCTCGTTATGTCACAATCACAGTCGGTGTATTCAAACGGGCTATATTGCATCATCCAACTCGGTCGCCCGTGCGTCAACCACTGCATTATGTAGCCCATGTTCACCGTCATTACGTCTAGGGCTGTGGCCGTCCCGTCCTTCTGTGCCGCAGTAATGGTCATAATCCTTACTTTGGAAGGTATGTTTCTGGATGGCGTTGCGTCCATGGATCTCCTTGACAGATCTCTTGCAAGCCGTCATAACGATGCAATACTACCGTCAATGGAAAATGATCAAAACGTCCTTTCCACTCGCCACCCGAACACCATCACTTTCAGTTTGTTTTCGGATTGGACTGTTTTGTCTTTACTCATGCGTTACTCTCACGTATGTATGTCCCACTTGGAGGGATGACTACTGACAGAAAGGGAATCAAGCTCTGCGATACTGTTTCTGAGTGATCTGCAAACTGAGGTGACATACATGCTGCCAGCTGCTCGTGAGTCCGTTCACGATCACTTCGTTTGAACCACATATTCATATCGATCGCAGTTCCGTTGGGTGCACTTATCGTCGTTGGCTTGCAAAAGGCACGTTGTCTTGATGAGATATTGCTCATATTCTGAACATCACGATGCAGGGCGTATTATCATTGTGGTCGACTTTACGCGGGCGGAAGCAATCTGGCTCATCATTTGAATTGGAACTGCCAAGTGCCAGGGGTGCTTCAGGATCCGAGACCACGTTGGCATCATTCGAGCAGTCCGAGGAGACACCAAGGGAATGCAGTGTGCCAGTGTGACGGAGCTGGACAAATACGTGGATCTCACAAGGCACGCGACATGTGCTACACTCAGCGGCCGACACTGCATCATCGAGGCGCGTGCAGAATTTGGCACAACGGCCGTTGTTAATTAGTAGGAAAAGAGTGCAGTACAAGGTTTGATGTGGGGACATGGCATTACGGCGCACGAGCAGGAGCGGGTAAACTATGCACCACCACTGCCGCCAGCAAGTCAGTACGATACCCGGACACGATTGCAGAAACTATACGTACACGAGTATATTGTTTCTGCAAGTAGTATGGTCAGACAGGCACGAGGCGTGAAGAACGCGTGGTGCTTACATTGGGATGTGGATAAGTTTGACAAAATAGCCAATGAATCCCATGACCGCGAAGCCAATTGCAACTGCCCTGCAGATCTGGATGAATTCTGAGGACAAGGTGTGAGCGACTCGTGAGCTGGAAGAGATTTGGCCACGTACCCTTTTGTGAAGGTTTTGTGCACCGTGTCAGAAACTTTCCAGCGGGTGAGGGACGCTTTCCGAGTGCTCGAATGAACCACGCACCTGATTTCCATCCCTGACGAACTGTTGAGGGACATCCATGAACTCCTTGAGTTTGTCAGACATGGTGGGTGATGTTTTAGTGAAAGTGAGTATCGAGAAGCAAACGTGTCCACACGAGCTCGACGTTCCCACGAATTCGCTTTTCGTCAAGCACTGCCAGGTACTGTTAATCTACTAGTTTCGCGTTTTACCCACTAAAGAGCACTGTAGAACGTGTACACAACCTTGTGGACGCATGAATGTCCCTTAGCCGCGTTTCTTATCAATTAGAACGGATCGCAATCCACGTTCACCGCTCCACCAGTCACTGCACCGCCAAACGACGGACTGTAGTCACTACAGACATCAGACGATGGCTCATCACAACACACACGAGGTTGTCGTACCATCCTACTCCCCATGCCAGCCTTTCCGGCGACATTTCACGGGCGCCATCGAACAAGTTGACCGCGATTCATTCCCGTATTAACCAAGTGCTCAACTCTCTACCGGAGAACTCTCCCGAGAAAGCACCATTGTCGAGGGATGAAGTGTTGCACGTTCTCGGCACGCTCGCTACTTCCGCTAGGCAACAGGACTTGGCCTTGATCAATAACATACTCGGCCAGCTGGCGCCTCTGTGCGGTCTTCACGTCGACGCGGAGGTCCACAACCACGTCCTACAAGGGTTGCTCAAGAACGGCAACGTCCAGACCCTCCTCAACTGGCTCACCCAAATGCACGAAAAGCCGGGCAACGTTCGACCGTTTCTCGAGCACTGGCACGCTTTTCTCAACTATTGCGCGGACAATGGGCAACCCAGGGTCGTACGGCATGCCATGTCCAAGATGGCGCACACGGGTCGCAAGCCCAACAATGATACCTTTCGGATATTCTTTAGGGCGTTGTTCAACTCGGGCGCCTCCGTTGGCGAATTCTACAGTGCTTTCGATCGAATAGAAAACTACGCCTTTCGCTACGACGAAAGCCTCGCAGAGATGCTTTTTGAGGGTTTCATGAAGCTTAACGAGCCTCAACAAGCCACCGAAGTAAAGGAAGAATTCCAGAGACGGTTTAGCAAACGTGTTGTCAAGTCTACGGCTATCCAGGCAGAATGGGAGGAGAGCTTGGAGAACGAGGTGGAAAAATGCGGCATGGCTTCTGCGGTCAGGCTCTGCGAAGATTTCCAGAAGGATGGATACAAGGTCACGTCACATACCCTTACCATAATGCTACGCGCCAGTCGTCAGGTCGCCGATTTGGACTATGCGGAAGGCGCCCTGCGGATGAAGGCGGGACCCATGCAGTGGTCGATTCTGATCGGCAATGCCGTCCACGCAGACGACCTTGTGGGTGCCCGTTCAATATATCATCAGTTTAGGTCGCGCGGGTTAGCACCAGATGCACCTCTTATCCAACCACTTGTTGCTGCTCTCTGCGACTCTGCCTTTCGAGGTCACAACGACGGGCCAATAGACCAGGCGCTAGAGCTCTATCGAGAACTCTCCCATGCCAATCCACGGTCGTCTTCCAATGCTACCGCGACACGATCTTTCGGTCGGCAGCGCTCACTCGGACCCGATGCATACATGTACGGAACTCTCCTGCGTGCCATGGCAAACTCGGTCGACGTCCAAAAGTATTCCCAGCTTGCCGTAGACCTCCTCGCAGACATGGAAGCGAGAGAGATCAAGCCCGACGGCCACATCGCCGTTGCATCCTTCGTCGTGATGGCAATGCGCTGCGCGTCCAGTTTCGACGACGCCCTCGACGCATACCGCAAAGTCATGGGCAACGAAAACCCAAAGGACGTCGGCGTCAAAGGCTACTGCTGGATCCTCTACATCCTCTCCCGCCTCTCCTTTGACCGCGGACCCGCCGTGCCGTCTATCTGGCACTACTTTGAGATCGTCAAGGATATGCGGCGGTCCGGGGTCGAGATCACCCCGTACGTCTATGCATCACTCTTGAGACGGCTCGCGAAACTCGCAGAGGGCGCCTCGGGTGAAGATACCCGCCGGCTTGCAGCGGCGGTACGCAGGGTCCACGACCACCTCACCCTTGACCCGTCCATCACCCCCGATACGCTGCTCTGGAATCAACTGATGGACGCGTACCAGCGCACCGGTCTCTTTGTTGAGGCGTATAGGGTCTGGGAGGTCCTCCTCATCAGCGAAACGTACGATCACGCGAGCGTCTCGATCATCCTGGATGCATGCGGGTACGCCGATACGTGGCCGCTCGCGGAGCAAGTGATCAAGAAGCTCTCAGAACGATCATTTCCCCTCAACCAGGGCAATTGGAATGCCTATGTGGAGTGCATGTGCCGAGTTGGGCTGCTGAACGACGCTGTCAAGATGGTCTGTTTGGAGATGGGCAAGAACCAAAAGGACGTCAAGCCGAATTTGGTGACTGCTCAGGTGCTCCTGACCTTTGCGACCAAGACGAATCAACAGGATGAGGTTGCTATGCGCTTACAGCGGTACCTCCCCGAGCTATGGGAGAGTCTACCTCCTGGTCTAGATGGTTATCAAGCCAGAAGGGACGTAGAGTTGGTAGATACTAAAGTAGAATAATCATTAAATCATCTAAATGTCGTTGGCCATCTGTGCTACAATGCGAGTGGTATCATACAAAGCGTGTGGTTGAACATGACGCGTGTGATGACCAGAATTGACAAGTGAGGACAGAACCCACGATATAACCCGAAAAGTGTTCTGTAGGATGATGTCTAGAGAAATAATAAATAGGATGATACCAGCTCATTCGGATAATGCCATCTCTTCCACCGTGCGGCAGTCACACTGGAAGAAACATGGATTCAGTAATGAAACATGGCAGCACCATTCTCGAACTTACGATAAGGTTGAGGTCGCCGAAAGCTTCAGTCACGTCGATCAGCCAAACGTCCAAAAGAGTAAATGCAGAATAGTACTCACCATCGTCAATACGGGAGACAGTCGGCCAGAATTTCTTCTCTCGCAACCAGGGCATGGGGTAGACGGCCTGCTCTCGAGAGTATGGACTATAACGATTGACGATCCCGTTAGTCGTGGTATCATCAAGACATGCCATGAGCCCGCACCGATTCCATTCCTTGTCAGCAAGAATAATGGTGGAAAGCGGGTGGGGTGCATTTTTAAGTAGGTTGTTCTCCTTGGGCTGCTTGCCTGAAATAATGTCATCGACTTCCTTGCGGATTTCAATCATGGCGTCACAAAATCTACGCGAAATAGTGAGACGATAGCTCAGGAAGGCCACCGCCAGACGATGCCAGACTAACCTATTTATTTCCTCAAGAGTCTCCGACTCGGTAGGTTCGATGAGCATACACGTCGAAATAGGCCAAGAACAAGTGGGTGGATGGAACCCGTAATCCTTGCGTCAACGCATCGTTCAGTATATCGCTGCAGTCAAGTCAGACGTACTCACCTGCAGCCTCTTGGCAAAATCTATGACCTTCAAACCAGCGGCTTTGTCAAACTCAGCAAGGTCAATCAACAGCTCGTGTGCCACGCGACCGTTGGCATTCTTGAAACGAATGGTATAATGTCCTGCGAGTCGCTGTGCCATGTAGTTTGCGTTGAGGAGTGCGACGTTGGTTGATTGAGCCAGACCACTACCACCCAGCATTTTGATGTAGGCCCAAGAGATCAAAAGGATGGAGGCACTCCCAAAAGGCCCAGCGGAGACCGCGTCAATTGCTTTGTTTCCGCCAGTTGGGACGAGTGGATGCGAAGGAAGGAATGGTGCCAGGTGCTCAGCGACGCAGATGGGGCTAGAAGCAACAAGCTGTAAGAAACATTGTAGACTAGTTTTGAATGTTGCTACTCACCCGACACCAGGTCCACCGCCACCATGAGGGCTGGTGAAACAGTTAGATTCGCGAGTAAAATGATGTCCATAAGTGCTTACATTGCAAAAGTTTTGTGAAGGTTGAGATGACACACATCTCCGCCACAAACAGCCGGATTGGTCAAGCCAACCTGGGCATTCAAATTTGCACCGTCCAAGTACACCTGTCCGCCGTTTTCGTGAATAATCTTGCATGCATCTGCAACGCCGTCCTCGAATACACCGAACGTTGAAGGGTACGTGATCTATTATGTATGACCGATTAGGTACAGTAGTGTGGGAAAGTGAGGCTTACCATGAAGACGGCCAAGTTGTCCTTGTGCTTCTCAGCCTTGGCTTTGAGGTCGGCGAGATCAAGGTTTCCATCTGCATGCGTCTTCACAGCAACGACTTTTAACCCGGCCATGACAGCGGACTAGAGCAATGTGAGCCCGATGCTCATTTGCACGAAGATCGAACGTACAGCAGGGTTGGTACCATGAGCGCTTATGGGAATCAGGCATATATCACGATGGCCCTCACCGCGCGATTCGTGGTATGCGCGAATGACGGTCAATCCGGCATATTCCCCAGCGGCACCTGAATTGGGTTGGACAGAGCACGAGTGGAATCCGGTAATCTTGCAAAGGTCTGCTTCGAGTTCCTACGCATAGTGTTAGCCTCACAAACGACCAGCCACAGAACGGATAACACCTTGATGATCTGTTTGTATCCCTCTACCTGATCAATTGGAGCAAATGGATGTACACTTCCAAATTCCGGCCATGTCAGGGGAATCATGCTAGAGGTGCTGTTCAGTTTCATGGTGCAGCTACCGAGCGGAATCATAGCATGGACGAGCGACAGGTCTTTGGATGCGAGGTGAAAGATGTAACGGAGCATCTCAGTCTCGGAGTGGTGCGTGTTGAAGACAGGATGAGGAAGGAATTCGGAGGTACGGACGAGCGATGAGGGAATAACAGTCGTGAGCTCGGGAATGCTGGTAATAACATTTGTAGGTCCTGAGGCTGCCGTGGCAAATATGCTGACCAAAGTTCTAAGGTCTTCGTGACCGACAGACTCGTCAAGGGTGACCCCGACGTGCCTGCTATCCACTCTCCGAAGATTGATGAACTTAAGAGCAGCTGCAGCATGAACGACTTCCGCGTTCTTGCACACGGGAGACACATCGATGGTCAAGGTATCAAAGTATGCGCTGTTGACGACTTGGAACCCAAGACGCTCGACACTGGCGTGGAGAAGTTGGGTCAACAAATGGACTTTCTTCGCGATGCGCGCCAGACCGACGGGGCCGTGATAAATGGCATACATCGCAGCCATGTTCGCGAGGAGGGCTTGGCTGGTACAAATGTTACTGGTAGCCTTCTCCCGACGGATGTGTTGCTCTCGCGCTAGTCATGGAGGTCAGCTCTAGTCCCAGAACGAATTCAGACCACTAACTCTGCAGAGCCAGCCTATATGCTGGATTGCCCATGGTGTCCTTGCTCAGCCCAATCAAACGACCGGGCATCTTTCTCTTCAAATTGTCGGTGACGGCGAAGAAAGCGCCGTGGGGACCTCCATAACCTGCCGGTACACCGAAGCGAGCAGAATTGCCCAAAACGATGTCAGCGCCCCATTCGCCAGGAGGAGTAAGCAAGGTCAAGGCCAGAAGATCTGTTGCACAGACGACAAGAGCACCGTTAGCGTGGACCTGGTCTACGAATTCCCGATAGTCGGAAACCTGGCCATTGACATTGGGGTATTGAAGCAAAACACCAGCGAGGTCAGCGGACAGCTGCGGGTCTTCGAGGGCTGTACGAGCGTCACCGACGAGGAGGCGGATTCCAAAGCCGTTTGCGCGGGTGCGCAGAACGGCCAGGGTCTGGGGAAGAACCGCACTATCGACGAAGAAAGACTTGCGCTTCTGACCGGAATGGGCGTAAGCCATGACCATGCCTTCGGCTGCGGCGGTTGCCTCATCCAGAAGCGACGCGTTGGCGATATCCATTCCCGTCAAAGACGCGACCATGGTCTGGTAATTGACGAGAGACTCGAGACGACCTGGACCCAAAATTAGACGCGGCGGAAAAGAAGAGTGATCGCGAGACCTGACCTTGGGCTATCTCTGGCTGATATGGCGTGTACGGAGTATACCAGGCAGGATTTTCCATGACCTGTCACACGTCAGGTAAATGGAGAAAGGACGGGGCGCAGCGGGCGTACATTGCGGAGGATAACCGGGGGGACGACGGCATTGTGGTAACCCATACCGATGTAACTCTTGAAGTGGCTGTTCTTGTTTCCGAGGGTCTTTGCACGAGCGTGGAGCTCGGACTCGCTGAGGGCGGGTATGGAGGCATCGCTGACGGTGGTGGCGGCGATACGGATGTTGGTGGGGACGGTGGCGGACAAGAAAGCGTCAAGGGAGTCGTAACCTAGCTCGGAGAGCATGAAGACCGTCTCGCGGTCGTCTGGGCCGACATGCCTGTCGGTGAAGGTGTCGAGGGAGTCAAAGAGGGAGGAGGGTGCCTTGGCAGTTGCGAGAGATCGGACGTGTAGACGAAGGCGGGTTGGGAGGGCGGCGAGGCGGGAAAGTCTGAGAGCCATGATGGAGGGAGAGAGAAAGGGACAAGGGAAGGAATGGACCGGGGATGTGAGATATAAGCTGGTCGATATTCACCGAGCCAGGTTCCGACACCGAGTCGATTACGCTTTTGTATACCGACTTGACATTTGCGCAATCTCTATAAGGAGTAACCCGACCATGCCCGTCGGATGCCCCGTGCGCGCGCTGTGAGCACAGTCCGCCGCCGCCGTCGTTGTCGTCGTCGAAGATGAGGAGAACCTAAGTTGAAGTCACTACTAGCAGTTCCCGTCCAAGCTCGGGGTCGATACCTGTTATCATCATACCCGAAAAAAATCTTTTTTCATCGGATATTTCCTTATATGGCATATCTGTCCTGCCACGCGAGTTGATTAACCTTTATCTATGCTGTGCAGATCCAAGCAAGTGTTTGACACTCGCAGGCCAACTGCCAGCTCACCATTTCCTCGAGCTCGACCACCGTTCGACGACATTTCATAGAAATGTATTGGAATACCAAATGTGGACGCCAGGAAGGAAGCGGAGCACCGTGGTAAACCCATGCCATCACATTGCCCCTGCCATCCCAAATACTGCAAGCCCAGCTTACACGCTCTCCTCCGCATTCCTCCCAGCCTCTCGCCTATCGTTAGGGCATCAGTGCGAGCCCATCGGCGCACCCGTAGCGAATAAACCCGATTACATCTTCTCCTCGGTTCCTGCTCTCACAGGGTCAACGCCCTCTGCCACGAGTTACCACACAAATGGGACCTACCGTGGGTCTTCCTCCTCATGTAGCACCCCTTGCACACCATCTTTATCCACAAGTCGCGCAACAACACGGAGCGATTCCTTGGCTGTCTGCGCGCCACTCCCGGATATCTCTCCCTCATAGTACGATATCACAGACAGAACGTGCCTCAGCGATCTTGACGTGGACTCTGACCGGAGCGACGTCCTTCGATCCACAGGACCCGGCTGTGCCAGTGCATGCAAGATCCCCGTCTGCTTGCTAATGGTGCTTGACGATCGAACTAGCTCGTACTACTTCCGAGCGCCCACATGGCGAAATCGTGAACAAAGGGAGATAACGATTGAATGCATCACGTACAATAAATACGTGAACATCCCCTGGCGTCGCCAAGAAGCTTTCCGCTCTTGATAACGCAAAATTGACCAATCGGAGCGTCTCGCACCAGTTTCAGTCTTGTGCACCAATTCAATTGCTTTTATCGCCTACCTCTTGTATTAGGTTCTCGATCCCACCTGTAGTAGTTAGATGGTCCAGCTTGCTGGCCAGGAACTCGAGTAGCGCAATAATTGCTTTCCAAAGCTCCAACCACTCGTAATCTGAAATGCGGCCCGTTGAGACCATTACACACAGTGGATGATGCCCTACCTATCCTTATCCGCACCTTGTGCAGGTACCAGATGACACGGTAGCATGCCCAGATACACGTCCTGTGCCATTGTCAGATACCATCTTGCCAAAGGCGCTCAGGGAAAACAACTCACGTATACGTGTACACTTCCAGGCGCTTATGGAGATTATGCCGAAGCCATAGTACACAGCAATCGAGCAGTGCACAAACAGGTGGACGTGTCGACACCGGGGTAGCTAGCAATGGCAATCGCTGATCCAGAAATACAATGAATGGCCCCTGACGACAATTGCAAGAACAACACACCTGACGACAAAGTCTGATGGGTTGGACGGATTCTTTGCAAATCACGTCCATCACTCTCGGGTTCTCAACCATGATCAATAACATGTTCATCGCGAGATTTGCATACGCCATCGCACGTGGTGAGGCAGACGACGTCCCGTGTGTCAACAAATATGAGGATAATGATAAGATGGTATGTGACAGCGGTGGAATTCTGGACACCGTTGTTTCCCCCTCGTCAGAATGGGTAGGATCTGAGAATACTTGTGCGAACAGTGGATTGAAAAAGAGCAATTCAAACAGCGGAAGAAGGGAGACACTAGCTTCGATGGGCCTGCACGCCGCGTTCACTTATCAGGGCCACAGAAAACATGGAAGCGCAGTGCACTCACTGGTTCCTGAACAATTCCCGCGGTGGGTCCAAGGGCTGTGAAGACAACGCACGGTCGGGTCTCAGAGAGGTTATCAATATCCCGACTGTCTTCGCAAAAGTTGGTATCGAATCGTCGGAGATCTCCTGGTAAGCCCTGGAAATACCGGGAAAGAGTGATGTCAATGTCCGTTCCGATCGGGAGTAACCCAGGCATACCTGACAGCGGTGTCACAAGCATAGTTCGTAGCCCAACATATCTTCTTCATAAACACGACGTCACCGGTGTCACGAATATGTTGAAGGTATGGGTTGAGTTTCGCAGCATCCGATCTGTGAAAGTTGGCAAGAAGGGAAAGTAAGAGTGTTGTCTCGAACGTGTAACGTTCTGTCTCAGGCGACTTGACGAGCTACGTAGCACATCAGTAACGCTGAACATACACACGAAATCGTCAGCGTACATTCACTAAAGAAGGGAAGAGATCTTTGCGTAGGAGATACGCGCCGGGGCTCAACTGATTGATGCTGCTCGTATATACAATGGCCAACTGGAGCACTCGATGACGCATAGCAGCTTCCGTGCGCCATCAAAACTCGCTCGACTCGAACTGAACCAAAATACGTACTGGGAGCCTTGCCATCTCCAAGAATACGATCAATCATGTCAACGAATCCCTGAAAGAACATCCTGGTCAGTCTTTCCATCGCCCGCACACGGCTAGTCCAGCTTACCATAAACACCTTGTCGCTCTCACTGATCTCCCCGGCGAAAATGACCATGACCTCCCATCCCGCGAGGTGTTTGGCTAGTATACATCGCAGCACGATAGACAACGTGTCGATCGCCCGCAGCCGGACGAGTGTATCCTCACCGTTGCTACCCGCAAACCCAACGCATGTCGTGAACAACGCGTTCAGAACCGACTACTAGCGGGTCGACATCCAATTATCATCAGCATATATGGACACAAACCGGCGTGGCAGGGAAGGTCAGACCTTGTGTACATGTAGGCACTCCTCTTTCGGTAGCGCAGTCAGGAACTTGCTTAGGAATTCACGGTCAGGATCGAGGGCGAAGAAGGCGCGCCAAAACTGATGTTCCGTCTCATGGGGAGATGGCTGGGCTGGGTTGAAACCCTTGAGGGTCAAGTCAGAGCAACAATACGTCAGTCTGCATGGAGGCTTGCCTGAAAGATCTTGTTGACGGTCACAGAATATTTTGAACCTGGTATCTGGGAGGTGTTCATGAATGTGTATGATGCAAATGCAAGTTGTTACATGATGCTTGTTACCAACAAACCAGCTCAGGCTTGGTACGCATCGCCCTCCGTACCCACGATCATGGAGTCCCACCCCTCCGTAGGTACTTCGTCACCACGCGCATCTGGAACTCGCTGAGCGTCATCCTTAGCGTCTGCGTCTCGCAGAGCTCATCAGCAAATATCCAACCTCTGCCGGCGCGCTCTTCCAGACATTCAACGATCTCACGCTGGGTATGTCTCTCTTCGCATCCGAGCGATCGCCAAAGCTACACAATATGCACACAGCACAGAAATGGACAGATATCGAATTGCTCGAACTCGAAAAATGTGGACGTGGCGCGATCAGAGGTCTCCGGCCGTCACTCGTGCGTGTCATCTGTCTTGCGAGAGCTGGTCTGTGTAACTCATTCCTTTCAGACTGCAGGCGAGCCAGCGTCAATGAGTGTCGTCGTGCCATGCGGACTTGCAGAATCCCTCAGTACTGAATGGTACGACTGACCATTCCTCCAGAGATATCCACCCACCTTTACTCTCGCAGGATCCGTGACGCTTTCACTGCACTAGACAATCAGCTCGTGGATGCACCGGAATCGTTCTTCGTAGCGATCTGTTCCGAAGACTCTTCGATCGTGTACTACAAGATTAGCAAGGGCATAATGAAACCCCAGGTTTGAGCGCACAAGCCATTTCCGCCCGTAGTATTGCCATCCAAATAGGACCGGCTTCCCAGAGCCACGGATTTTTATACTAGCATCCCTTCCCTACTGCAGCAATCCATCGAATCCTGCATCAACCATCTCTGCAACCCAACTCGCAAGTGCTTCGTCCTTCATCCTAACACCTTCCATCAACCTTCGCACTCCGACGAATGCCCGGCGCCCCTTCCTCTCCCCTTCCGCCTCACCTACATAGTCCTCACTGATGACCTCTCCATCATCCTCTTCCACCATCCCGGGGAACCCAAACCGCTCGCCGTCTGGTCGTGGGGCGAGATCAGTCGCCACGAACGACGTGTGGAAAAGAATGCGGATGATCAACAACGCCGTCAGAGAGCTAGACGGAGGATCGACGATCGGACGGGGGAACTTGACGGATGTGGAACGTGGCGGTGGTGGCGGGCGCGTCGTCGGATTTGCCAGGGGATAGTTATCCTCTACAGCGATGGTGAGGCTGTCATCCTGTGACGGGTGTCTGGCAGGGGGTTGCGAGCTTGGTATGTGTGTAAGGACATGTCGCCTCAAATACGATTTAGGCATACGCGCAGCGGCACAGGTAGACCAGAGACAAGATGGATAACTTGTTTCGAGATCGTTGACGTGTTCGATCAGGTGTTCACACAGTTCACCAGCACTTGTTGGACTTGCGCTGCACTGGGACCTGTCCCACTGGCACTTGAATCGTTGACTTGCTTCTGTCTCCTTCCTCCGGCAAACGCCACGGACAATAAATCGCTGGGGCGGGCCGGGAAGAACCATAGCCTGAGCTTGTGGGAACACGACATTGACATTCTTGATCACGTCAGATGCCACAAGCACCGGGAAATGTTCAACGTGTGGCGTAAAGGCGTCTTTGTAAAGATTCCAAAAGTCGACCTGCGTGAGCTCGCCATCTGGTTCGGTGACAAACATGGCTTTCATCCTGGGCAGGTACAGTGAGTGAGGACACCAGACACGAACGAGTAGAACATGCCATTCATAACACCGCGTTGGCTCCGGTATGGGTAATAGTCTTTCCATCTCTTCGCTCGTCAGATCGTGATCTGGCGTAATAGAGGTCGCGTTGGCCGATACTGTGCGCACTAGACCTGTGATGTCCATAGAGACCTCCTCTTCCACTTGCTCCGTGAGCAATAGGCTGACGAGAACTCTCAGAGTACTCGGCATGGAAGGATGGAGGAGGAACGCCTTTGCCATCGGTGGATGCGAAAGGTGCGCATATAAGTAGCCCAGGGACGCCTCGGCGAGAGGTTTATCCACGAACAACGGGAGGTATCGTATCGAACCTTCGAGAGCCGACGAGTTGGCTTGAAGCCGTGATACGTTCGGCTGGTACGAGAACAGCTGCGCGAGAACTCCAAGGGCGGAAATGATGAGGGTCCGATTTGACGAACGACCTGCGATGTGAAGCAGTGTCTTGAGTGGACCGTTCTCCACAGAGTCCGGATGGGGAAGCGTCACACGAAACGAGATGGCCTGTAAAAGTTCGATGATGTTAAGAATAAACTCGGCGTTGGCATCCGAGTCCGGATCGAGGTTGTTGAGAGCGCCGAAAATCAGAGGTTGGGTTCGTCGGTACTCGGCGAGCTCGAGTGTATTGGGTTCGTTTGTGGCCGAGTTGCGAAGGACGAAGAGGGATTCGATGGCATGTCGGCGTTTTCTGTCTGCCTCGGCGGACAGGGAAAAGAAAGCGTGCCTTTCTGACTCGAGGTGACCTTCCCTGACGTACCATTCAGGCCATTCGAACAGTGCGTCAGTGAGACCCGGGAGAGACTTCAGAATGAACAAGTCATTCGTGCACAGTCTATGGAGTCTGTCCAGTGCCCATCCGATCTCTGGATGGATCGTTGAACGTAGTGAGAGCACCATGCGATTGCTCGATGTGGGCTCCGTGTACCATCCTGCAACAAAGGTCAATATGTCGCCGAGTTGAGGCTGATAGTGCTCACGTTCGTAGTCGTCTGTAATATTCGGACCTGCTCGTTGTGCAGGCTGTTGTTGAGGGTATGGACGATACGCGGTCGTCGCTGTTCCCGTTCTGACTGGCGTTACGAGTGCCATCGAGCGAATACTGAATCTGTGTCACGCTCTCCGCGGAAACGCGCATGGTCACGCGTCGGTCACGCGTGACGAAGCTGTAGTGTCACATGTCACACGTACACTTGGACAAGGACAGTCATGGCACTGATTGAAGTACGCGCTAGTACTGGACTTGACTTGCTTTTACTCACGATTTATAGGTTATTGCAAACGATCGTTTGGGTCGTAAAGGTCCGTTATCGCTTATTACCTTCCTACACTTGATCTCATCGTCAGACAGTCCGTGTTAAGTGCAGCCCCGACGATACCGTCGGCGATCTCAAGCGACTTATCGCGGCCCAAACAGGTACAGACCACAAGAAGATTCAGCTGAAGAAATGGTGAGCTATCCATCGGGTCATCTCCCATCTTCTCATCGTCTCCTAGGTACACGATTTACAAGGATCATATCACTCTCGGGGACTACGAGATCAATGATGGTATGAGCTTGGAAATGTACTAGACAGATCCACGCCATCTACTCAGGGTCCTTCACGCTGTATCCACTCTCCACCATCTGAATTTGTAGCAGTATGCATGTTATCCGAGTGACCCGAACTCTAAAACAAATAAATCATCACCGCCCGGGCGCAGCCAAGAATGCCGATCTGGACCTGGTCATGATGTCCTTCCGAACATCTTCATCTGTGCTAGACCTTGCCAGGCGCATTGAAGATGCTCGCGCCAGATCCGGCTGTCTCCCAACAAAGGGTTTGACGCTTTCCTTGCTCCCCTTGCTCCTCTCGTGTGTTTGGTCTGACAACGTGTTCGATATCGGATGCCTGCGTGGAGTACTCTCTTCCTGTGGATCCATGGGAACGACCACTTCAGGTAGTGACGCGAGACGTGGGCCACGCGGGCCACGCAAACTAAACCGGGAGCCTAACCATCCTGAACCTGTGAGCTGCCCGGCTTCGGTGATGAAATGGTGGATTCGCGAATCGCTCCCAATGACACCATCAATTTCGTCCAACGACGCGGTGGTGTTCATACGTTGTGTGAGAGTATCGGTCGACTCCGACGGATAGACCGACGGCGTGTCCCCAATTGTGGAGACACCAGCCTGTGATGTAACTGACCATTGGGTCATGCTTGACCCAATCTCGCCTTCTTGCGCCACTACCGTCATATCGGCGTTAGAGTACTTCATTCCGGGAACTGTGACGGTTTCTTTAACCTCGCCGTTGCCTCTGGTCTTGCGGTACCAAGTCTCACTGTGTGCCACGGACTGTGGCTTGGCACGAAGGCGGCCATCCAAACGTGAAATGGCCGATGTTGGAGGGGGATCAATGGAGAGGAAGTTGATGATCCTGATGGGCAGCGTGACTTCGACGTCAGACAACAGACCGCCTGTCGTAACATTGACGTTGAGGGTATATTCCACTTCCAGCAGCCTCACACGAGCCACAGATAATGCATCATGCTGTTATTAATCAGCCAATGATCAGGAGGATTAACCGCAAACAGGCCTTACTGGCAGGACGATGTGATGCGCGAAATCTGCCGTATCACCGGGCCTAACTCCTGTCCACCACCCCTTTGCACTTGCGTGCCCTTTGGAGCACTTCTGGCCCATCACAAGCACACTCGCGGCGACCACCTTTCTCATCGTCATCGTCTCGCACGCATCTGGATCGGCATCGGTATTTCCCTTCCGTCCCGCGAGTGGCTTGAACACAGTTGTGGTCCTTAGAAGGGAAATCGACGCTCCCTTCACTGTTTTCCTTGACTCGTTGGCGACTCGCAGCTGAATTATACATCGTTGCCCGGCAACCCAATAAAGCCTGTGCATTGCCGCGCTCAACCTCACTTTCCCACTCCCTCCCATGAAAACGGTTTTCGCGGCTTCGCTCACTAATGGGCGCGTTGCGGCTGAAAGCTTGGCATTGAACGACAGGCGAGGCCAGATTTCGCAAGACCGATAAAAATGCGCAACGGACTCTTCAGCAGTTTCTGGATCTTTCAGCATGAGCGAGGCCATTGCGAAATATCTGAGCCCCACGCCTGAATGGATATTCAGCGTGCCCTTGGCGATCCCGTAGCTTCCGTCCGCGGGCAGAGTCAACGAGAATGGTAACTCGTGGACGCCTTCTTTCGCCTCCGCCCAACCATCCACATCTGGGGGGCTTGCTAAAACGGAATCCCAAGCAGGTGCGACTTGTGACAATGGAGCAGTACACTGGTAGAATGTGCATCGGGTGTTTCTGTACGGGATTGCTTCGTACCCCACAACACGAACCTTGGCTTTGGAGAGGAGAATCGGTGCATTTTGCCTCTTGTTGGCATTCTTGCGGACGTGAATTGTGATGTGACCTTTGAGTGCGCTGCCTTGGACGCATGTCTCGCTCTCGAGTACGATATCCAGCTCGACGCGAGCCCGTGATTTCGCCTTCTCTAGAGCGATAGCATCGGGGGAGATGTCGTCCTTCTCGAGGGGAGGGAGCGGCCCAGTACTAACCGCTCTTTGGAACGATGTAGGTGGAACGACGGAGGCATTCCGCTTTAGCCGAAAAGCAGAGTTACCGAGGAGGACGCGCAGCTCGGAAGTGCTCTTGAGGGGAGGGGCAGATATCTGCAACAAAGTGTCGCTCGTAGACAAGCCGACGCCATGGGGGGCGAGGCTGGTGTCGTCGCCAAGTTTGCTCCTGCTCTTCAGCGTGCCTCTCCTCCCTCTCAGAGAACCCCTCCGGCTACCAGTACCCTGGGTTTCCTCCCGCCAGATTTCCTTGCCCACCTCGAAAGCGGCACCCACCGCCGCCGGAAGGGTGCTTCCCCCTGGTGTGAGAAAACCGTGCTCGATTCTCTGTCCGACGCGGTACCCTGAGCCACCGGGCTGCGCGTAGACATCCAGCTCTACCATGGAGTCGCCCATCTCGGCGAGAAGAAGACCCTGCATGGAGGTGATGGAACGGAGGGATGGGAACCAGTTGGTAGTGGCAATGTCAGAGGACGTGGCGTTATGGTTGGCAGAATGTGCGGCGACATCGGAGAAGTTGGTAGTGGTCACAGATCGGTCGATGGTGGGTAAGATGAAAGAGGAAGTCGTAGAGGACGTAACAAGGGTTGAGGAAGGGATTGTGGACAGATTTGGTGCGAGGAGAAAGGAAGATCTGAATCTGGCTGCGGGATTGTCGCGCTGTGTTGTCGCTGAAGTTGGCATTGGTTCGGACCACACGCTGGAGGACGATCGATGGTGAGGTTGGTAGACCCTGCGGGACAAGAACAGGAAGCGCTGTCCGACGGTGTTCATATGGAAGCAGACTAGCCAGGAGGGGTATGTCCGTGACCATCTCGATCCAGTCCAACGACATGGACGGTGGTAGGCGTGTTTCCTGTAAAGAAAATCGTATGATTGCGTTTAGAACCACAGTGGTCGAGTAGACCTGTGTTCGACAGCAGGCAGGGGCTTGAAACATACCGCACACCACGTCATAGAGGCCTGGTACGACACGAGGCATTGGCGCGAGACAATGGGCCATCCTGTGCAAGCAGTGCTCGTGGAGACTCTAGTGAAGTCATCACGGACAATGTAGAAAGACAAACCTGTCGGATCAGGACAGCGCCTGCCTCGCGTCGTCCACGCGCCCGCTGCGTCACTGATATATAAACAACCCAGTCTGACATCACCAATATCTCACAACAAAATGTCTCTCGGATTGCCAACAGTCTCATTAGGTCTCAAGTCTATCGCTCCCTATCTTCAGCGCGCCGAGGAGCTTGTCGATCGCGAGCCCGTCGTCGCGTATTGGTGTATGTGCTATCTCACACCCTCCCGACGTGTCTCATTGTGTGTACAGGTGCCTACTACGCCGCGCAGCTCGGCATATCTCTCAAAGCACAAGATCCCAGTTCACGTCAAGTTCTTCTCAACCTCCTCGATGCCCTCGAGCGCCTCAAGAAGGAGGTTGGCCCGAATGACGCTATCGACACCGAGCCAGCCAGCGCGGCCTATGTCGAAAACTTTGCTCTGCGGGTGTTCAAGATGGCAGACGACGAAGACAGAACCGGAAAAGCCTCCAAGTATGTTCTCGTTCTCCATTGCGTAGTTCAGCATCTCACGCACAATGCTCCAGGGCTACCGCAAAGAAGTTCCTGGCAGCCGCCAACTTCTTTGAGATCCTTCGAGTTTTCCCAAAGAGCGACGTCTCGGATTCGGTACGTCCATCTCTGAACCCTCCAACCCGTCCACTGACCCCCTCCACAGACAGAGGGCAAGTTGAAATACGCTAAGTGGAAAGCAGCAGATATCGCCAAAGCCCTCCGCGAAGGCAGACGCCCAACGCCCGGGCCTGCGGGGTCCGAGCTGGACCCTGACCTGTCTCTTCCTTCTTCCTTCGATCAATCTATTTCGGGGCAGCAGCCCCCGACGCCACCAAAGCCCGTCCTACGCGAGCCCTCTCCCCCTACTAAGTCACCTTCTCGTTCCCCGAAGCGCCAATCTCCGCCACCAAGTCTCCCTCCAGCAGACATCGCCCGTGCAAACCGTCTCCCAATTCTGCCGGGAAAACATGACGATGAAGCCCTTAGCCCTGGGCGTTGGAGTACTACCGCCACGCCCGGCAAAACACCAGGAGAGGGAGAGGGTGGGATTGCAAGCACTAGCGGAAGCTCCGACAGCCTGAACGGTAACTGGCACGAACATCTCATCGACCCTATGACGCGTGTGGCCGCGCAAGCCAGTAGCAGCAACCTCAACACCGCCTGGGTTAGCACTGAGATGGAGGGAGTAGCCAGTGACGAGGAACCCGTCTGGGACGCTGCCTCCAATGCGGATAGAGGCCGCGGCAGGGTCCGGTTCGCTGTCGACACGCCTGCTGAATTCTCGCTTCCCAACCAAGCCTCAGCATCCCCGCTTTTCCTTGCCCAAGACCTGTCATCACCACCTCCTGTTGTTTCTGACCTTCCGCCGGGGTTCGTGCCCACCACATCATCACCATCGTATGCCCCCGCTGGATCAGCAGTGTTTGCTTCTTCGCAAGCAGGTTTCGTCGTGCCACCTCTACCGCTGCCCATCTCTCACTCTGCACCAACTTTCCCCGTGTCCCTGCCTCCCATCGTGCCAAGTGCACCGTCGGCGCTACCGGTTATGGAGGCACCTCCATTTCCACCCCCACCCCCACGTGAGATAGAGCTGACGCCAAAACTCATCTCAAAGGCACAGAAGCACTGCAAGTACGCCATTTCGGCGCTTGATTATGAAGACGCCAAGCACGCAATCAAAGAGTTGAAAGCTGCGCTGGAGACTCTGGGCGTGTCAGTATGAAATATTAGCACAGTCGGGCTGGCTCCCATTGTTCGCATCTTGGTATCTATTATCCTCTTTCAAGATCTACGCGGTGTATTTTCTAGTGACTGATTTATTGACTACTCCATACAACATATGGGGAGCTTTATGATACATGTTACAGTACTCATTGTATTTTTTTTTCTAATATGATAATTTGTGGATGACTAGTAGCGCATGCCCTATGTGTAACTGGGTGTTAGCCCCTCATGGCGCCGTGGAAGATAGATTGCGTAGGGTCCATATCAGCCGGACTTTCAACATGTGGGGTACCCGGTATAATTATGGGCAGCACCATACGTGGCAACACAGGGGCAACTACGAGTTCAGGTAGGGAAGCTGAGCCTCCCGAAGACGTTGTAGTAGGTGCCAGAATTGATGTTGGCGGAACCGGAGGGGGGAGAGGGGCCGATGGCGGAGTGACCGGAATCCCAGTTTGAGACATAGAGCTAGACGAAAGCAGAGACGATGACTGCTTAGGGTATGGATGGAGCGGCGGGAGAGAAGATTCCCCTGATGCATTAGATGGTAGAGACGCGATAGTGTCTCTGCGGGAAGGGGACGCGCCAAGGTCGAACAGCGGTGGAGGAAGTGCATGGAATGTCTTGAGCGCCGTCGAGAGGTCGTCGAGCTGTTGGATCAGTCGTCAGCAGAGCAGCTTACCAACCAAAAGACGGGAGACAAAGGTGCACACACCTTGTCCATGATTCCACCAATAGCCGTCTTTCGCTGTGCAAACTGTTCTGCGAGCCTTGCAAACTCTTCGTCTCGCCTCCTCTTTCCATTCCCGAGGATACCATCCTCATCTTCATCGTCCTCGTCATCCGAGTGGTCGGTGGAGATCTCGGAGACAGCGACTCCCGCGTGACCACTCTCCGGACCATGCTCTTCGGGTTCCTCATTGCCAACTGGCAATGTTAACCCCCGCCTCGACCTCTTCCTGTGTCCCGTACGACCACCCTCAGTCACGCCGACACCCGTCATACCACTCGCGTGGGTACTTCCCGCGCCCCTCCCGCCCACACCCTCCATCTCCGCATGCATCGCTGCAATCTCAGCCTGAAGCTCCAAAATCCGCTCGAGGCTCGACCACAGCTTGCGGTCGTCCGCCGTCGGAAGGGCCTCGGGTACCTCACCCGGCGCACTCGTATTCATGGACGGCGATGTCTGCGACCGTTCCACGAGTTTTGCGCCCGAGAACGGGTCGTAGATCGTCAACGCCGGGCCCGGACGGGCCCTCCACGTGGGAGGCTTCTGAGGGGGTAACGAGTCCGACACGGTGAGTGACGCGGAAGGTTGTGGTGTGCTCGATGAAGGCGGTGGAGGCGTCATCTGCGACGGGTCGCCGGTCGCCGGTGGGGCGGATCTGCCAAACACTTGTGCGATGATGGCGTCTTGGGGCGTGAAAAGGGTTTCTTCGCCATTTGTGATTTGGGAGCTGTTACCCGGGACTGGTAGGGCGTATAGTGCATCGGATGTCCTTACAGTCGGTGCCCCCTTCTCGGCGCTGTGAATTAGGCTGGGAGTGGGGTCGTTGGTGTGACTGTGGACGTCGTCAAGTGGTACTTCTGACCCTGAGGTCAAATTGCCTGTTGTCTTCACGGTGGATTGGGCGAGCGACGATGCGTCTGACTGGACATTGAGCAAGGCTGGTGGTGTTTGTGGGAGCTGAGAGCGACGGCTCGACTTGCTACTAAACCACGAGTTCAACATAAGGGAGGAATAAGAGACATATTTGGTCCATT
>JBBPMD010000205.1:0-39438 GCA_038090095.1 Zangia roseola
GCGTTTCGGATTTCGGACAAATGGCACCGCCCACTGGCATGGCATAGATCACAGCGACGAATTCGAGCGTCCAACAGTACTGCAATTGTCAAGGGATGTGCCGGCTGTGCGGGTCATTCATGTGCTACAGTCCAAGACTGTTCAAAGTTGAAGAATTCAGTCGACGGAATGGAGTGCACTGGTAAGACCGGTTCACCGTTCACCGTTCAACGTTCAACCGTGTATGAGTCGGAACTACTATGACGGTCCTCCGAGTGGATAAATGACACTGACGAACTCAGGCAGGCAGGAGCACACTGGCAATTCCGACCTGCAGTATCACCACCAACAGTCTATCTTTCTGCAAAGTTCAAGATTCGACCCAGGTCTGTCGAAGGTACCTTCTTATCGACTGCCGGCGGCCCGCCGTCGTCCTCGCTGATAGTTGCACGACATTAAATACATCGAGGACCCTAAACGAAACCCATCTCGGAGACGGACGCCACGAGAGATCGCACCGTACACACACCTTGCGCACGAATCCCGAACCCGCAAAGTCTTCCTTGTCGCTCTCAAATGCATCCTCACTGTCACTGTCCTCGTCTTCGTTGTCCACACCGCCTCTGTCATCCCGCATCAACCTCGCACGTAGCTTTTCCATGGCATCCTGACACCCCACTGAGGCCTATCTCGTCGCCAGAGTCATATTGCCGTCCTTCGAATTCATGACACCTTCGTCGTTTCGAAAACACATAGATGAGAGAACCCACTGACAATAGTCTGATCATGGGCACTCTGTTTGGGACCGGAATCGAATGTAGGGAACAAGTTCGCGGACTCTGGTTGTGAACAGCACTGCGTCGCCTTCGTGGGCTCTCTTTGTCAGGTCCCATGCCGAGCGTCCTCGCGCATGTCTACGATGCCAAAGTGAAGGTGACCTTCGCGGTGGTCGTCTTGGGGTGCGTCATGGTGCATCTCATGTGGACATATTAATCGACACTCCAACGATCCTTTTACGACAAGGCCCGCCTACCGCAGGGTGGCAAACGGCGGACGTGACACAAGTTGGTTGGCATACCGGCCCGTGATGTACTATACTGGTTCGATGCCCTTGGGCGGTGTGTTCTTCATGCTAGGTGCTCGGCATATCTAGCAAATGTTTTTTCGCTTTCGCTTTTGCTTGATCTTGGGAATTGTTAATTCATATCAATGAACGGTAGGTCATGCAGATTAAAAGAAGGCCACTCTTCCGACTCACCCGGATCTCATAAGCTTTTCCACATCTATTTCTCGACCAGAAAGTTTCTTCGATGAAGATTTACTGTACCGACCGTGGTACTCCGTGACAGGTCACGTACTTAAATACAATGTCGTTACGTAGATTACAGATATTACTACGAATGAAATCTCCTATGGTGGTCAAGATAAACCACTAGTCCAGCTGGTATTTGCAGTGCGGACCATCATCAGGCAATCGGCGGGGTCATGGAAGGTTCGCCTTGATCGAAACCGCGGCGATCGTATTCGAGTCGGCGACTAATGGTCATGACTCTAGAACGAAGCTACTCCACAGCAGAGATACACCACGTACTCGAAGAACGTATGATAGGTAGTAACTCATACGAATAAAAAACGAGAATGAAGAGTCCCAAAAGTCGCATTTCCTGCTGTCTATGCATGATCTGATCTTTGCCTCGAAGTCGAAAATAGGCCCCCGACGACACTCGACATCGTTTCCGTAATCTGGCGCTGTTGCATCTGGGTGTGTTTGACAAAGAATAGCCGAACATTGGTAGAGTTCCAAATCCCTAGCGGCGACATCCCATGCACGTAGATCTCCCCCCAGATCAGCGAAGTGAGCCAAACGATCGACACATCCGACCACTGGTATAACAGTCAGCGATGCAGAGGGTGGATGGACGCGAATACATGCCATAAATCGACGGGGATACAATTGGGGCCTCGGTGGAAGGACGTGGTCGAGTGTTACGCTTTGCAGGAAGTCCGTGATCGCGCCGGTTGTGCTTGCCTTTGGACGTCCTGCTTGTAGATTTTGAACCTTGGGAAGAAGCTCTAATATCACCAGCATCACAGTATCGAGAGGAAGTCTGTAGGTCATTTAAATTAGTGCTATAAGACAATGATCCGGTGTACACAACACCTACCCTTGCTGCCAGGAAGTCACCTGGCGTAGAGCATTGAGCGCCAAACGTTCGCGTCACAAAAACGAGACTTACCCATTCTTGAGTGGGAACAAAACCGTTCCGTCCAATTCCAGCACTTGCAAGTCTCTCAGCGCTGCCATTCGCATCTACCGAGAGTGATCTCCTTTCCCTCATCTTCCCCCTGACCTTTCCGGAAGTCGGGGTACCGGGAGCGCTCTCGGAGCTCTGCGGAGTTGGGCCTGCGGCGGCTGAACCCTCCTCGATCACTGTATCTGAATCATGCGACGACTCCGCTTCCCGATCCTGCTGTTGCAACAATCGCATCTTTTCTGCAACCGGATCGCCGCTCTCGAGATCGTCTTCTTGGCGAGTAGTGCCTTTTCTGTCGTGTTCCGATTGAGCGGCTTGTTCCTCTCTGGCCAGTTCCACACGCTTGATCTCGCGCAGGGCTCCCGCCAGAGTGAATGTACCCAGCTCTTGGAATGTTGCATGCGCACTAAGGATTCCATACAACAGGTTTGGGTTGTCGGATAACTGATGGAATATCACCGAGTTAAACACTTCGAGCCTGGAGTCACCGAGTGAATAAACTGGGAGCTAGAATACCCTAGATACGTACATGAAGAAGAGCAGTCGAGGGTGACTCTCATCGGAAAGTAGAAAACGAGGGTTCGAAAATGATTTAAACATCTGAACGAGCCGTGCCGACGAAACAACCGATAGATTCTTGAAGTACGGTGCAGCATTCGACAGAGCGATGATAAGAGCAGGGTATAGCGAATTGAGCGCCCCAGACGTTGTAGCGATCATCGAATAGATTGCCTAAACTGCCTTGAGCAACTGTGATGAAGGTTCGACTGGTTGACATGACTCACCGTAATCATAAAATCGGCAGCCGTCCCAGGTGTTGCCCACTTGGTAGGTATCGATGCTTTGATAGGATTCGAAAGTTTATTGCCAAAGGCAGGTTCAGCTGACAGGGTCTGGATTATATAAGTTAATGCACGACAGTGACCATGCTGCTCTATACAGAAGGGTGAACGTCAGTACGAGGAGATGCTTGTCATAGACTCACGAGGCTTGTCTTTAATATCTAATCCATAGCAAAAAAGGTACGCCAATACGTCCGTAGCTTTATCGGAATCCAAAAGATATGCGCGGAATTTCTGGAAAGAGCGGTAAGATCATTGAGTGATTCCGGGGAGTAAATATCGGGACAACACAAGTCTAACCTTGTTTAACTCGATCATTTTCCAAAACAAAATGACTAACGGCAGTGAGAACTCGGTCACACTCACGAATGAACAAACTACATACTCGTCTCCGGAACATACGGAACGGACTTTCTAGAACCCGGAAGTAAGTTGTTTGCAACAGCGAGCTGTTGTTCCAGGACGTTCGTGATGCCGTCCAGTATGAAAGCAAAGTCTTGCGTACGATGCTGAACAAAAGTTAACCCTCGATCGGCATATACACAGACAGTACTTGCCAACTTTGCCAAGAAATACCGAAATGCGTTTGTTTTAGTCGTCGGTGCGACAGTGGCGGTCTCTCCGGTTCCCGATGAAGCGTCGCGGGCAGGTCCGCTTTGGAAATCGAGCAGAACGCAGAGGACTTGTAGACACATGCCAACGAGTGCAGTTCTAGGATCCTCTCCTTTGAATACGAGGTGATTATACGGGACCTTGCCTGCCACACTTGCGATGGTGACATTGGTCGTTTTCGACGAGTTTACGACTGTGTTGAGCAAGGAGCACAACAGCGTTAATACATCCCGGCGAGGGGTTTTTCGAGCCACGTGAAGGGTGTAGAATGAAGGGTTACTGAATAACGATCCGGGAGAAACATACATTTGGCGCGATAAAAGCACGAGGAGGAGGCGCAATACTTCGGTTTTATTTGAGTCGAATTGCGTGCTCGGCCCCGGATCGGAGGTGGTACCGACCCCCTTCTCCCTACGATCAAGGCATTACAGATGGGAACCGATTGCAGTAACTCAACGAGCGCACCAAATGACATAATTGATCTTGTAATGGTCGACTTGTATTTTGGTAGGCAGGGTAAACCCGCAACAAAATAAAAGGTCGTTAATACAACTAAACAATTTCTCCCCGAGAGATGGCAAAAGTATTTTCTCGGCCGTTGAAGGATGGGTGGCCGGCTTGGCCGCTTCGCCATCGTCGCCTGCGTCGTCCTCGTCCTCGTCTTCGATCACGAATTGTGCTTCTCCGCGGTGGGGTTGATCGTCCTTGTCCGCCTCTACTTTCTTCCACAATACTTCCAGCTCGAACGCATTCGATTCACCTTCGACTTCGAAGACAACGGGAAGTATTCGTTGGAGGACACGGATCGCGTTCAGCACCTCCTTCGTGGTACTGCGTTCCGCGGTGACGGATTTGATGAAGGACGACGCATACGAGGCCACGGAGACACCGGTTGTGGAGGGAAAGGTGTGGTCGGAAACCAGATTGAATAACCGGGATGCGAGAACACGTATCAAGGTCGCAACGTTTTCGGGTGCCTCCAGCATCGCGCGACGAACTGGCCATGACATTAAGTGCTGTGGAGTGTAGTGTGTGTAGTGTCACGGTATCCACGTACTGTCGTGCGGCGAAACAAGTGAGAACACATCTGACGCCGAGTCGAAGAGAACGAAGTACTGTGTATACGTCAGCCGAGGCACCCGGTCGGGCGTCTGAGAACACGACGAACCTGGTCCCAGTAGCTGTCGTTCTCTCCAATGTTCTACGAGGCAGACGAATGATTGACACGAATTGATAGAGTATCAGTAGGCAGCACAAACCCTAGTAGATATTAGCTTGGAGATTCCCTCTGGTCGACTGCGAAACGCTAGTTTGGCTTCGTCCGAGAGAAGACCCAAAGGTGCTGTAAATTTCTGAGGAAAGTTTGTAAACATGAAGGATAGGTTTGAGATGTGGCACTCGGTTACAAAATGACCGGACCAGTAACAACAAGTACATTTCTACTAATGCGCAGCAGTCCAAAGTACACGTTTGTCATTTCCTCCTCAAATTCCAATGGTAATCTCTCGCCTGCCTTCACACACCTCGACGCCAACGGCATTGGCAAGAACCGTTCCACCATTCACGTGTTGGATCGTTGGATATTCTCCGTGCAGCACCACGGAAGAGATACTGGTAGAATCATCTATTACACGCAAAGTAATGCCGCCGGACGACCTTGCGATGTGGACGCTATCGACAACCGTTCCCGGGCCACTGGTAGAGGGGAGCACGACGGTTGATTCGGTCCCTTCGGCAAACTCGTAGAGATGAATCTCGATATCTCGGTTGAATGCGTAATCAGGGCGGCCTTTCCCTGTAGGACCCAAGCACAGCGCGCTGTTTGGCCTGACCCAAACTGGTATTTCGTCAAGTGGGACCTTCTCGTGAACCCACACTGGACCGAGAATGGTGCGCTCTGGATTAAATAGTGAGGTCCAGCGACCAGCAGGGATATAATATTCTGTTTCCTCTTCTTGGGGAACAAATACTGGAGCAACGAGCAACGAAGGCCCAAGCATGTACTGTCGGTCGAGGTAGTGGGTTGTTCTGTCCTCCAAGAACTCGAGGAACATAGCGCGGGGTAGCGGGTGTCCATGATCATGTGCATTGATAGCCTAGACCGTGTCAATTGCAAGTATGACCTCTGGTAGAAAGGCAACTCACATGAGTATAAATATATGGCATGAGACTATGCTTCATATCAAGCAATTTCGACATGCTTTTCGCAGCATCTTCGCCATATTGCCAGGGTACGCGGTAGGAAGATGATCCATGTAACCTCGAATGAGAGGAAAAGAGGCCAAAGGCTACCCAACGCTGGTAGATCTCCGGTGGTGGATGTCCCTAGACAAAAGTTGGCGCGTCATGATACTATTCCCCTTTCGCATCAAATTTCATACCTCAAAGCCTCCGATATCATGAGACGCGAAACCAAAACCGGATACTGTCAAACTCAGCGCTCCACGCAATGCTTCAGCCATTGCCTCGAATGTGGACTCGCAATCACCACCCCAGTGCTAGACAATAAATGGATATGCGTCGTACAAGGAAAGGACAGGAAGGCATACCACAGGGAATCTGTCGGAAGGTATCAACACACTCCGGAAGTTAAATGCGTCCCTGTTGTGTACCTTTGACCTCCAGTGGCCGAAGCTCTAGCGAATACCACTGCTTCGCCTCTCCCAAATCTGCTCTCAAGGAGCTTGAATACCAGCGCGTTGTATGCCACTGCATACATATTGTGCATCCTCATCGGATCTGAGCCATCATAGTACTTGATGTCAGCGTGTGGAATGCGCTCCCCGAAGTCCGTCTAGGGTGTCCATTAGCTACTGTCCAAGATGAGGAAGCAAGATAAACCTTGAACGTGTCTACGCCGATATCGAGCAGAGCAGACAGCTTTTCGGTATACCACTGACACGCCTCTGGATTGGTGACGTCCAGAATCGCAAGCCCGGGTTGCCAGAGGTCCCATTGCCAAGGGCTGCCATTTGTCCTCTTGATGAAGTAACCTCCTTTCACACCCTCTTCGAATATCGGGGAACATTGGGAGATGTAAGGATTGACTAACAGACGATCAGCTGCTCAACTGAAGGGAGCGAACTCGCTACTTACTCCAGACGCAAATCTTAACGTCAAACTTGCGCTTGATGTTGGAGAGATACGCTACAGGGTCAGGGAAGTTGTCGGGGTCAAAAGTAAAGGAGCACCTGAGTGGATATTGACAAACCCTGTGCGGTCCGAGAAGTAAAGGCTCACCACTCGTATTGTTTCATCCAGAAGCAGTCCAGGTGGAAAACACGAACAGGACAGTTGCGATCTTGCATGCCTTGCAAGAAGCTTTCCACAGTCTCGCCAGAGTACGAAGTCAAAAACGACGTGGACAACCAGAGACCGAAGGTCCAAGATGGAAGTAACCTGTGTCGGCGGGAAATGAATTGTATGAATCTTAGCATCGCCAGCATGCTCACGCAGGTCGACCAGTCATGCGAGTGTATCGCTCAAGAATCTATACAAATCGTAGGTAAGTTCGAAGAAGGAATAGACCATTGTCAGATGGACTTACATCCAAAGGTTTCTCGCCATAGATGATGAAATATTCCAAGGATTCTCCGGCAACGCTGACGCCCACTCTACTCACTTTCTCACTTCCCACCTCCACTTCAACCTCCCCAGGATGGTTAATGAACACACCATAGTTCCGGTTAGTGATGTAGAATGGAATGCATTTATAAGCCTGTTCGCTCGAGGTGCCACCATCTCTGTTCCACACACTCACGGTCTGGCCTACTCTGAATGAGTCGGAAATCCAAAGACTGGGGAAGTGATTCTCACCATTCTTGACGAATGCTCCGAACTGTTCTCCGAGTCCATAGATAAGTTCCCCCGGAGAAATATTCAGCTCAGAATGAATATAGCGAACAGTTTCGGGTGGATGTGCCGGGTGAGGATTGGAGCTCGGATCAAGCGCCAAGCAAGAGCTGTTTGAAGCATTCCCAATCGTCCACTTATACGGAACATCAAATACTGCCTGGTGTTTGGCGCCCGCAGCAGTCAGAGTACGGCGTGCGTCTTTGAACGTGATGGTGTACGGATTTTCAGTAATCTCAGCCGTGAGTCCAGCTGTCGACAAGACCGTGGCGGTCTCTGATTTCGATAGCGAGACGTCCGGAATGGGTGGGACGTCTGGGAATAGGGGGATAGTAGGTAGGTCCTCGTGGTGCTTGAAATGATCGATTCGAACACCGATGACACCCTGTGTGGGCGAGTGCACTTTGACATTCAACACTGGACCTGTATATGTGAAACATGAGACTCCTCCCCATTCTTGCGTTCTGATTTACAGACGACGCACCTCCAAGCGTGTCTCCTCTATGCCGGATAGGTCGCGTAGACACCTGAAGGGATATACCATCTGATCCAGTTTTCAACTGGGTGACCTGCATGCCGTAGGAGACCTTGACACCATTCTTGAGCAACCAAAAACCGTCGCTGAACTTCATGGAGGTGAAACAAGAAGGATCGAGAGATTACGCCATGGCGAGCGATCGGACGCGCTAGTTGCACCATGTGCGATCCAAGTTGGACCTCAAACGGACCGAACAACGGGCCGTCTTCGGGAAGCGGGACTCCGGGAGAACCCATACGAGTCAGAGGATGAATACAATGTACGCAGCTGCGACATGGGCATGAGCACCTGGACAGAAACACCCTTGGTATACTCGGGTCATATATCCGACCGTCTGGGTTGCTCAGCATACCTGAAACTCGAGGTGAGTCGGTGTGAATTAGTTGGAAGTTGAAACTTACACCGGGTTGCACATTTCGTTACAGAACCTCCAGCCATCCCAGTCGTTCAAGTACAGAGGTGTTTCCCTCCGGGTCCAAGAGCTCAAGGCACAGTTTGGTCCTGCTTTGCACGTCTTCATCGCGTCGTCTGGAAATGCTGGTCTCGCTGCTGCCGTCGCTGCCCGCACCCTTCAAGTCAGATGTACAGTCTATCTCCCCGTCGTCGTAGCCCAGGACACACAAGATATACTTCGAAAGCAAGGCGCAAACGTGGTTTTGGTAGGCCTGATCTATTCAGACGCATTGAAAGCCATGTATGAGGCAGTCAAGGAAGATCCGAATGCGTACGTGCTGTTGGTCACTGTCAATAGAGAGTGGTGTTGAATCTATCCCTCTCTAGCGTTGTGCTTTCTTCGTATGATGACCCGGTTCTGTGGAAAGGTCACTCCTCGATGGTGAAGGAAATGAAATCCCAGCTACATCATTCACCAGATGCTATATTCTGTGCGGTCGGCGGTGGGGGTCTCATTGGGGGCATACTCCTCGGGTGCCAGTCGGCCGGCTGGGACAACGGTTCGTCACCAGCCCTCCCCGTCGACAATGCGAGAGTTCAGACAGTTTTTCAGTCCCGGTAGTGGCACTAGAGACTCATGGGTCCAACTGCTTCTACCATGCCATTTCACTCAATACGCAAGGGTTCACCTCGGAAACGTCCTCCCTTCCCACCAGCATACCTCCCGAGGCGCCTTATACAATACAGATAAATGAGGAACACCAGGTTGCCATTCCTTATATGCGTACGTTGACCTCGCGCGCAGCTTCATTAGGTGCGACGTCGCCAGCACCTGGAGTAGTGCGCATGGCTTTGAGCCATCCAGGTGGACTAAGATGTGTGTGTGTATCCGATGAATTCGCAATGTCTACAGCGCAAGCATTTGCAGGTGAATAATCCTATCGGATGTATCGCTTCGAGTCTATGCTCATCGGCTGACGTAGACGAGCACAAGTTTATACTCGAACTCGCCTGTGCAACAGCCATGTCACCTGGCTATGACTACGACTTGTTCTGGCGAATCTTGGACCCAACATCAGAGCTCTCTGCCGAAGAAAAACAGAAGAAAAACGTCATTTTTGTTGTTTGCGGTGGCGTAAAGGTTACATTCGAGGAGCTTTCAGAATATGCTCAAATCTTGGACCAAGCCGCAGAGGCGGAAAGAGAGTGGAAGGTCGTATGCAATGGGATAGAAATCTGCGTGCCAAAACAAAGCTGATGCGAAGGAATGAAAGGTGTGCATAGTCGGCCTTTGTTAGAAAGCGTTACATAGATACAGCTTCGACGCAGGGTGTATTTCACCACCATGATTTAAACCACCCTTGGGACGGTTGTGTAGGCTGAACTTGGTCCTGAGATTCCTTTTCTCGCTGTATCCTTCTGGTTAATTTTTCTGCCTTTATGCGTGCCAACTCGCTGCGTATGGCTTCTTGATCGGTGAGAAGGCGCTGGCGGACAAGCATGAGTTATGACGTCGAGTAGACCTGGTCACACCTACGCGGTTGTTTTCATCTACACGAGGAAATAAATGTTCCTTGTACTACCACAGGGGAAAAGGGACGTTATTGGTCAGTTTTTGGGTGCGAGGACACCGGGGACGTACGGGAAGGACATTGTCGTGGTACCATTGTGGGTCGCCAAAGTGCAAAAGGGCGACAACTGGCACGAAAAGATATAGCCCAAACTTGAATACCTCCAGGTTGGGCCCGCCCATGGTACTTGTTTTCCTGAGATCGTTGGGCCTCGAAAGATAAATTCAAGGTGGCAGACGAGATGTGAAGCAAACAGTCCGTGATACACCAGTTATATCATCATCTTAGCTTCAGCTTTAACTGTCCCAAACACTACCTAGTCTAGATTTTCAAAAGGCATATTTTTCAGCCATTCATCCAACCCTCTTGCAAGTTTCGAATCAAGTTATGGACCGACGACCAACTACCTTCTTAGTTGCAACAAATACAGTATTGGACCGTCACTTGCGCCACGAAACTTTTTGGGCACATCACAACACAACAACTTCATATTGTACAAACCTTTTTCACTCTCATGAAGGATTAGGCAGGTGTCAAGGGTACTCCGACGTTTTTAAAGCAATTTTTGCAATCGATACTGAGCTATGGACATGTCTCGAATAAGTGCCCAAAATTGGCTATAAACCATCACTTGCGCCAGACGAGATCTGTGCAACAACAAGATTTGAGGACTATCTTATAGTGAAGAACATGTTTTACCATGACCACAGGTGTCATAGACCTCATAAAATAAATTGTGTGAGCAGAAGATAAGTGTATCATTATTGTCTTAATGCTGGCGCAAGTGGTGGTGCGTGGCGCAAGTGACGGTCCAATACTGTACTCAGAACTGCTTTATCTTATACCCAGGTAAAGACAGTACGACGTAATGCTTCGTAATACATGAAGACCATGACATACGGCGACAACAACCAAATGATATGCTGGCAAGCAAGCAAACGATGTGGGTGAACATTTTTAGAGCTTGCCAAGAGCGGACGCATTGGGGTTCTGGCCAGCAGCCTTGGCACGCTTGCGGAACATTTGGGTCGACTTGTACCCACGAATACCACCACCCCAGTGACGACGCTGCTCATCATACTTGTCTGAGCTGCAAGGAAAATGATACCGTCAGGTTTACATGCTAGTGGACTACACGACATATCATATAACTTACAAGTTGGCCTTTGCAGCGCTGATGAGTGTGGCAAGCTCGCGCTGGTCCTCGCTCTTGACATCCTGGAGGGCCAGAACGGCAGCGGTTTTCTTGTGGACGACAGTACCAAGACGAGCCTTGCCCTTGACGATCACGTAAGGGATACCCATCTTACGGCAAAGAGCGGGGAGGAAGACCACAAGTTCGATTGGGTCGACATCATGGGCAATGACGACGAGAGAGGCTTTCTTGGCCTCGATGAGGGCAACAATGTGATTGAGACCGTATTTGACAAAGAGAGGTTTCTTGTCCTTGGCCGCTTCCTTCTGCTCGACCGTAGCCTTGGCAACCGTCTCGAGACGTTCCTTCTTCTCGATCTTGGTCTCGGGGCGGTATCTATGCGGTCGATGAGACCAGGGCGATCGATATCAAAATATCTGACATACTTGTTCAGAAGCTTAAATAATTGGGCGGCCGTATTTTTGTCCAAGGTATCCGAGAATTGTGCGATCGCTGGAGGTACCTTGAGCCGCTGGTTAAGGATGACCTTTTGGCGCTGAAGACGGATGTATTCAGGCCACTTGACGAAACGAGTCAAGTCGGTCTTGGGACGAATATCCTGGCCTGCAATGCCAATCAAAGGCTGCCCACCATGACGAGTAAAGGAACATACCGATACCAAAGTTGCGGGGTTTGGCCTCGAAGAGAGGGTTTTTTGTGGACTTGGTTGCCTTCTTGGCAGAGCCAGGCGCGGGAGCGGGTTTCTTGCCTGAACCGGGTTTAGATTTAGGGGGCTGGTCATTGAGACGAGAGCACGATTAGTCCCGCGTTCATCACAAGGACGAACGGCAGTGATCGCCAGTGTCTCGGAGCTCTAGCACTCTGCTCGATATCGAGCGAGTCCAGCAATCCAACGAAAGCGTCCTCGCTGTATACAACTCTGCTTTCAGGGCATATATGGCCATGCATTGCTGAACCGACTGTGGGCATATTTGGTCAGAGGCTGCACAATTCCACCCAGTGCAAGTACTCACCATCCATCCGGCTGGGGTCGATTGTTGATGGATATGTCGGTGCCAGAGCATTCCGAGACGCAGTGACGAATGTTCTGCGCTGACTCACCATGGTTTTCTTGAGGTGGATGTGAGGTCTTGAGAGGTCGGCTGGATGGGAGTCAATGCACCTCACAGCTGTTTATGAATTTTAAACCCCGATCGGATCCTGCCGAGAGGGTGACCGTCCGGCCCGGGCCGCACTCATAAATACCCATACGCCTCTGTATTAGACATGTTCTCTTCTACCCTCCTCCGACGGACTACCCGTCTCTTTTCTACCGCCCCGCCCCCATCCCGGCCCGCCTTGTTCCGCCGCTTCCTGCTCATTAGCACTGTCTCTTTCGGTGCCTACACGGTTGGCGCGCTCTTTCCACATCCCTACGTCACTTTCATCGCTCCCCGTCCCGCACCCGGCCCACCCGCAGATCCCGACTCCCCCGAGTCCCTCGCCTACACTACTGAACTCGAACGCACCCTCCAGTCCCTGCCCTTCCTCCAATCCCTCCGCGCCGCACCCGACGTCGATGACTGGTACGAGGTCCGGCCATACAAACATTTCCCAGAGGAACGCCGCGTAAACAACTTGTCCGCTGGCGCACTGAGAGGGCCGGGAAAGCTCGCGTTGATGCCAATCGTAAGAGCTCGGTGGGACGAGACAGAGGCGGTGGCGTTCATACACGTGGGGCGCGGATTGTGTGGGCACGACGGGATCGTCCATGGAGGGCTGCTCGCCACGCTTTTGGACGAGACTTTGGCGCGAACGGTGCGTGGGGACGGTGGATGCACCCTTGGATGGCGTTTTTGTTTTGAGTGTTGAATAAACAGGCGATCAATAATTTGCCAGACAAGATTGGCGTCACTGCCAAGCTTTCAATCAATTACAGAGCACCGACGTTTGCGGATCAGGTAGGGACACTGCTTCGTTCTCTCATGCATTCACTCATCCTGGTTTGGGTAGTTTATCGTGATCAAGGTCCGCTTAGAGGAAAAGAACGGTCGTAAAGCCATCGTCTCGGGACGAGTCGAGGATCTGAAAGGAAACCTCCTCGTCGAAGCCAAGTGAGCACTCTCACCCTCTCCGTGGACTCTTGCTCAATGCGACCATGCTAGCGCCATGTTCGTACAACCAAAGTACTCGAAGATGCTCAACAACACCGTAATCAAGAAAGCCATGGGCGAACCAGAACCGAGGAACAACAACGCGGTCTTGTTGTCCGAGGGTATCCCTCCGCCCGCTGCTAAAGCATAGATCTGTGAGGCTCACAACACGCTCGGGCTAATCTATCGGCTTCTTTATAGACGCGGAGAACGCTTCATGTTGGAACTCTAAATTTACCAGACTCGTTGAAATACCCACAATGTAACTCCCGTTCACTTTAAAGCCTTTTCTGACTCGACAGTTACGCTCAAGCCACCAGCTCAGTGCTGTCCCTCATCTTTCAGGTTTCGACCAGGGCATAGATTGATTCTTGTCCACGATGCGATACAAGAGTTTTGTCAGTCACTGGATGTATATGCTCATCACAAACAAGTATCAGTACATGATTTACATGACCGCGCAACCAATGCACGCATTAGACAGACCATATTCCAAGCTCCGTTCTCGTAGTGCTCGCTATTTTACCTTTCAACTGCTGCGAACGATTCAGCGACCCACTGAGTACTCCGAGGCACACCAAAGAGAAAAGGTTATCAAGCATCTCGCATATGTGAGGGTATGACCAACGAAAACTAGAATCTTGACGAAATTAATCCAACTTTACACCGACCGTATCCGATCCGTGCCCAAAAATGTCCACCTTGATTTAATCTCACCCCCGTACCACACCGATCCTTGCCCAATACATGTCCTCCTTCAACCTTACGATCTCCTTCCACGTCCGCTCCTCCCACGTCGCATCGCTCGCGAACCCTTCGCCACCGGTGCTCGACGACCGTTTCGTGCTGGTCGTATCCATGGACATGCGTCCGTCGCCCTCGGAAACAGGGACAGGCGCAGGGACAGCTTCCTCCGAGGGGACAGTGTCAGACACACCATTCACTGCATCCTTGCCATCGTGGTGCTCTGCATGCACGCTGTCACTCGTATCGTCCTTGTTAGGTTCCGAAGCGGGTGTAGGCGCAGGCTCGGCTTGGGCAACGGTCACTTCCCCAACAACATGACCTTCCCCACCCTGTTCCTTCGTCTCCTCTTCCTCGTCCATCTTGTGCACAAGCGCTTCAGGGGTAGGTTCAGAAGCGGAAACGACTGGCAATGTCTCTTCATGACCAGCCCCATCAGACGGAGGAGGAGGGGTCGGTGCCGGCCGTCTCGCGGCCGCACGCCTCGGAAGCGGCGGCGCGCCTGGTCCTGACGCCAGTGGGGACGACATGTTTATTTTACCTCGGAGATGCGATGCAGACGGTGGATGTCCGACCGACGGAGACGCCGCACGCGGGATCCCAGATGCTGGCGATCCAGCGCGCGAACGGTTTATGGCGGGACTCGCAGGGCGTGAACTCGGTGGTGGTGAGGCGGGAGAAGAGAGGCGTGAACGAGGGCGCGGGGTGGGCGACGCGACGCGCGAGATGGGATTCGGTGTGGTGGGCGTCACAGGGAGTGGAACTGTGTGCGGGGAAGGTGGTGGTAGTTGATCTTGGACGCACAGGGCTACCGGCTCGGTAGGCGCAGGATGCGATGTCGCGGACGGTGACGGTGACGATTCGGACGGTGGTGCAGCAAAGGTAATCTCTTCAATAGGTGACAAAGGATCAGGTACGTTGCCGTCCGCTTTGTCCGGATCGCTGTGGCCGTTGAGGTCGACAGCCTGCTCCATGACCGCTGAAGGTTCAATTTCGTTTTGTGTGCTTGACGGGGGACCAACTGTATCAGTCGTAGCTATGGGGCGGACTACATTGCGTTTTGGAAGCGGTGGGGGCTCACGGGAAGTCGGCGACTCGGCGTGAGGATGGGGGACAGAGGGATGAGAAGGAGGGGGGAGAGGTAGTTTCTTCCCGTTGTCACTCTTATCATCCCCCTTTTCACCGTCCTTCTCCTTGGCAGCATCCCCACTTTCCTTGCCCCAACTAGCAGCTCTTTCTCCGAGCGCACTGGCCATCTCCCAAAGCCTCCTACGTCGTGGCGGAATAGGAGGCTTCTCGGAAACGGACGCAGGGTTCATGTCGCTTGCGGGTTGAGACCCCCCATTTGTAGTAGCCGGGGCTAGCGCCCTTTTGGCACCACCATTGACCATGGGTTTGGAAGGCTGGACAACTTCCTCCTCCCACACGCGTTCCACGATCCCGACACGTACAAACGCCCACAATGAACACGTACTGCGCAGCCTCGTCAAGCAGTAATTTGACGTACATAAGGGATACGGGAGATTTTGTGTCTGTGCCTGAAGGACACGGGATGACGATATAGGGTTGAGAGGCGTTCGCGAGGACGTGGCAATGGCAGACATCGACGCCGACGAGTTATGCATAGGTGTGAGCACGGGTGGTGGACTTGGCGGAGTAGCGGCGGCGAGACGGAAAATGTATACTTGTCCAGGTGGCTCGCGCCCTGCTGACTGTACTGCACCAGTGTGGTGGTTTTGCATCGTGCCCAATGTAAGGGGGTATTTGAACCATGAGCTTCCGTTTGAGTGGTTGGCGCGTGAGACGGGCGTCGATGGTACCTGTGCGATGAGTGTTCCGCAGAGCGCACAGCACAACGTAGACGTCGTTTGAGGGTGCTGGTGTAACTCCTGGACGAGGCTCGAAAAGGGTAAAGGCTCCACAGTGAGCATCCCAGAATGAATGGCAGCAAGGACTGAGCGACGAGACAACCAATTCAGGGAAGGCGCGAGGTCGAGACGTACGGTGGGCTCACTATACATACACCATCAGATTGATGAAAGAAGAGCAGTCCGAACGACATACGAATCTTCTGCAACCAGACGTGCAAGGAATGGTTGACTCAAAACGGTCGACATGACGGGGGGAGTGGACTGCACTCCCCTCAGCGCCCTCAAATGGCCCACGAAAGCCACGAATTCGGCATAGGGTGAGTGCGTGATCATGAAACGGACCCTAGGCACCTCCCCGACGTGCACATCATCGCGCTCGATCCATTTTCCCTTACCCATGGTGAGCTTCGCCTCCTGCGCCTCCCGCTCCACCGCCTCTCTCTCCGCCTGCAGCGTCTGCATCTGGACTTGCATATCCTTGACGGCATCTTCTGCGATCCTGAGCGCCTGCTCCGCATCCTGCACCTTTCGTTCGCTCTTGGCCTGATTGAGTCTCGCCTCGGCGACCATCGTGTTCGCTTGATCAAACAAAGTCGCACTGAGGTCGTCGAGGTCTTTTTCGATATCCCAGCGCGCACTTTCGGCTTGACCACGCTGTGCAGCCTCTTCTGTCGCGCGCTCCATGAGCCTGTTGAGTTCTGCTGTCACATGTGTCTTCTCTACCAGTAGACCCGTGTTCAGCGCAGCCAGGTGGTGACTCCGCTCGAGTTCGAGCGAGGAAATAGTGACGGTGGCGTTCCGTAGCGATGAAGAGGTGTCGTGCACCTGGTCCTCGAGGTCAGACATGCGATCATACGAGGCAACAAGTTTGCTGTTGAGTTGCGTGACTTGGGAGAACAAGTCCGTTACTTGCGCCCGTAGAGACACGATGACCTGCGCTTGGGCTTCCGAAGCGTCTTCATCGCTCTCGTTGTCCTCGGGTCCGCTGTTGGACGTGATGGTGAGTGGCATCCGTGATGTCGTCGTCGTCCGCGCACCTTTTTGCAGTCGTGTCTACCAGGTCCGTCATCGTGGCTGTTAATGATGTGTTCAGTCAGGCCAGGCACCAAAAATAAACCTTAACACCGGTAACTAGTAACTACCCTCCAATCGCAGTAGAGATGCACAACTGTATTAACAGTGTACTCTATTCCTTGTCGTATGTATATCGTTCACCCCCGTTTGATCCAAATATCGTGTCGTGCTACCAGCTCCTTCACAATTTCCTCCTCGATCTCCTCGTGAGGTGCAGACGGCGACGAATCGATCTCAATCCACTTTTCGTCGTACTCAAGACCAGCAGAGTCAGACTTGCCAGAAGGAACTCCTTTCGGAGACACTAATACTACGCGATATTTTCGATGGTGCAAGTCGTTCCCGATGACGACCTGGTGACCATATCGTTCAAGTGCCTGCCGCGCTTTGGGTACGAGGAGCGTGTGGTCCGTTTCGAGCTGACCGCTCATCGCGTGAGCCATCGTTAGCACATCTCGTCTTTCGCACATACCTTGAACGACACCACGAAACCAGCAGGCACCCACTCGGACACCAGTGGTTTTAGTATTTTGGGTACCTGATCCATTTCTATGTGTAAACTTCCCTTGCCTGACTGAATCTTGTGCTCCGACTAATAGACACCATCAGTGAACAGTTCGACACGCGACTTTTATACAGACCATTTTTTGCTTGGGCAAGAAAAAGTCGCTCACGGCGGCAGCCAGGTAGTACATCGCCTTGGGACCCAACCGTCGCATCTCCTTGCTTATCGCGCGCAGTAAATAAAGGTAATCGTTCACTGTGACGAACGTGAGGGTATGAAGTGTGCCCTCTGCTTGCACAGCCTTGTATGCCCGCAAGACAGACAACAAGGCCGCGCGTTCGGACATCTTGACCATGATATGTGGCTCGGAGTCACTCGATTGTGGGTATAAGGTGTCCGTGTGATCTATCTCGAGGAAGTCAAGAAACGGGTGTGTCGAATGGGAATAGTTCCGGCTGAACGGCTGAAGACTGAATTGTCGATGCATAAAGATGACCGCATATCCCTGTTTCACAAAATACTCTGCAGAAGTGGCGCCTCGGGTTCCTGAACAACGTCAATTCATCGAAGATGAGCAGACAGCCTCAGAAAACACACCCGCACTAAAGTTGTCGAGAAACCGGACCCTGGCACCGAATAAGTAACGATCTAGTCCCCACACAGGGTGCAGGCTCACACATTGAGCTCCAATGGCACCGTTGTACCGCCGCTCTGCGCAAACTATAAGATCTATGCGTGGGAACGAAGCGGGGGTGATTCACCGTTACGAGCACGACTCTTCGGCCTGCGTCTATCTGTCTATCGATGAAACTGGACACGCCTTGAAGGTCAGCTTGAAGGGTGCTCGGCCCTGGTTGGGTTTCAAAGTAAGTCTCTGCGGAAAACGGAGTAGCATCGGACTGCGTTGTGTCTGGCATACTTGTACTCGATCAAGGAGAAAGCACAGCCACCACCCGACTCGATCAGTACTAATATAAGTATATAGGAACGTCCGCAACTCGACTCCATGAATCTTTGTCACTTATTTCATTCGGTCATCGTCGGGTCTTTGATCCTAACTTTCCTTGACGACTGGCCCATCGGAAAATAGGGGTCGACGGGCGCCTCGACTCAGCATATCTAGTACATAGTAACTGCGTCTACAGCCACCATTCGAACGGACTCGTACATTGTTATACATATCAGTAATTCAAATCCGAGTGCCTAACTTTCAGCATGCTTGCCCCCATACATAATTCATGTATCTGAATTCTATCACCTAGCACGGTTTGGCGTATGTTCCCGAAGGCTCAGATCCGGAGCCGCTATCCAATTGACCATAATTGGTGTTGCGCTGGTACCCTTTACCCAGGACATCCAGCGCATGGGCAGATGATGCGCGGGAGAGGAGCTCTTCGGTCACCTCGACCTAAAAAGGTTGAGTCAAAATCATGCATTTTTATTACGATGTTCGCTCACGATGTCGGCAACCAGGCGATCGACGAGCTACCGCGAATAATGAGTGTCACCATCAAGGAGTGCAGAAACAGCGGCTTACCGCCTCGGTGAATGTTTCCCTAACAACCACTCGCAGAATCTGGACAGTATCCAAATTCGGGGGGAGCTCGTAGTTGGGCACAATCCATCCCTTCGTTCGCAGTAGGGTTTGGATCCATCTCTGTTCAATCTCTGGATACTGCTGCTGGAGGGTGTCTGAGAAGCGGAACGACACCACAGGAAGACCGTCCTGATATGTCTGCGACGCGTTCACATGAACAATAGAACAATGCGGCTACGGGCGGCATACCTCCGGATTTTCTTCGTCAAGAGCTGAGTCCGATTTGGGCCTATGGATGTCGCTCAATACGGTGTACCATCCTGTATGTTCAAGAGCGCGACTCAAAAGTCGCGCATTCTTCAAGTTGTCTAGAGAGACAGAGCGGTAACCCTCAAAACCGAGGTGCAGGAAATTGAAGTACTGGGCAATAATAGGTGCTGCCGGTCGAGAGAAGTTAAGCGAGAACGAATATTCGACGGATCCGAGGTAATGGAGCTCGAAGATGAGATCCTTTGGGAGAAATTCCTTCGAGCGCCACACGACCCAGCCGACGCCGACGTACGAAAGACCGAACTTGTGACCGGAGGCGTTGATGGAGACGACACGGGGGATTTTGAAGTCCCATAGAAGTTTCGGCTGAGCAAACGGCGCAACAAATGCACCGGACGCCCCATCCACTGGGACCAACGTCAGTCAATGTTGAATTGGACACAAACAGAGATCATACCATGGATAGGGACGGAGTGGCCAGTGCGGCTCTCGTATTCGTCAAGGAGGTCTGCCATTTCCTTGACAGGTTCATAGTGACCGGTGTAAGTGCTCCCGAGAATAACGTATACACCGATTGTATTTTCGTCGACGTATTCCATTGCCTTCTTAGGATCCAACCTGTACTTGCTCTCGACGCTGACAGGGACCAGCCTGCACTCGACTTCGAAATAGCGGGCGAACTTTTCGAGGGCGACTTGGGCATTTGCGCCCATAACGATATTGGGGCCAGGTTCGTGGATGGACTTTCCGGCGGCCTTGCGACGTTCCTGCCAGATGCGTTTCATGGCAAGACCTCCAAGTTGAATAGCTTCGGAAGAGCCAGTAGTGGCGGTGCCGATGGCTTGTTTAGTCGAAGGTGCATGCCAAAGATCGGCGAGAATGGAGACACATCGGGTGTGCACGATCTCTGACAAGGACAGACATATCGGCATAGGACGTGTAATTGATTATTGACGGGATACGCACGTGTGGCGGGATACTCATCCTGGTCGATCAGATTTTTGGACATGTTTTCCATCATGAGTTTGTTAGCAGCCTCGGGCATCCAAGTCGAGACGAAAGAAGCGAGGCTGTCAAGTAGGTGAGATATGAAAAGAGAGGTGAAGAATGGGGGTCATACTTGAGGGTTGGATGACCGTCAGTGCTCAATTCATCATGAATGAGTTGATATGCGATGTCGGGAGTGACACCTTTGGAGGGCAAGTGGAACTTTGGAAGGGACTCTGTTCCATAACGAGAGCCATAGGGATGGGGGAGCGCGTTTACGCTAGCTGCGGTGAGATGACGGTGAGAACTAGACTTTTTGTCCTGATTGATCGCAAGGTGAGCGCGATCTGGGAAGGGAGGTCAAAGGGATGGTCGACCTTTGACTCGCGAATGAGACGTTCAGGGTTGATGTGCTAGATGGGTCTAGATGAGCGTTCTAAGACGGGATGGGATATTAGCGCACCTTTGAGAGAGACATGGCGATGGTGATGAAGGAAGTGGTTTCGTTGCTAGTGGGGCCGTCATCATGATATAGATATGATGTAAGTTACGTAATTGATCTTTTTCATATTAAAGACCCTTAGCTATTTTGTACTCCATCAACCATGTTGTCCGATACCCGTGTGCGGAGTCAGAGCGCGCAGTTACCATCGTCGGCGAGGTCTCCCAACTTTCTTATCGATGGAAAAAACCGTTCCTACAAGCACCAGTACTCTAACATCTACTTCACGAGGCTTGCGATGTTGAAGAAACCTGTCCTCGAATGTGCAAATGCGAGATGGAAAGACTTGGATGGCAGGTGGCGCGCTCACATTCGGCAAAACCCACGCTCACGGTGCTATTACAGGGAAACCCGTATACGTCCCGAGAGTATTAGACGTCGTCAAGTCCCAGCTTTGCTGGATACTGGGCACCGTTTACATGGACATGCCACTCAAGCCAAATGTTCTGGAAGATCTTGGTCGAGATGTGAGTGCGCAATGTAGTACCAGTTTTCACTTCACTTAATATATCGAAGCACGCGTTGCCTCCGCCGCAATTTAGGGAGAAATTCTATTCGGATCAAGATAGCGTAACGCTGGAGGACGAGTCTGGTCGTATCAAACTTGTCGGCCCGAAACTTATTTCAATGCCTCTAGTTACTGGTGTTATTATCGCTGCCCTTGGCATGGAAACGCCAGCCGGAGATTTTCAAGTCATTGATACATGCTTTGCCGACCTTGCTCCATTCGCAGAGCAGCATACCAACGGTAACAACAGTATGGACGTGGATAGGCAGGTCTGTTTCTGGACAATTTCCTTCATGTTCTCAACGTATTGATGGGCAGCAGTACTGCACAACCGGACGAATATTTGGCCGCCGTGTCAGGGCTGTCCATTGGCGTAGAGTCCCAGACAGACCCACAGATTCAAATGCTGGTGGAGTACCTATCCGGAGAACTAGGCGGGCACGATGATCAGGCAATCGCGTCCCAGATTACGCGCCTAATTATAGCTGGAAACTCGCTTATGTCCATCGCCGACATTGAGAATGGCGATGAAGAAGAAAAGAAACCCGTAAGTAGTTGCCGTCGAGCTGCACACGCGCCTGATATCCCAGGAAACAGAAAAAGTCGAGCACGGTGACGCCATCCGATCTCTCACCGTATCCAAATTCAATACTCTCCGCACATCTTTGTGATCTCGCCGCCGCACTTCCCGTGCACATCCTACCTGGCCCAGACGACCCTTCAGGTGCAATTTTACCTCAGCAACCCTTTCCGCGCGCGATGTTCAGCGGGGCAGCAAATTTTGAAACGTTCTATCTTGAGACGAATCCTGTTTGGCTTCGGCTCCGATGTGGTGTGGATTCTGAAGAATCGTCATCCGAAGGAGACGTCTCAAATGTCGATGCGCCGTCGATGACCCGAAACGTGTTGGTGACGTCTGGTCAGCCCGTTCTTGACATGTTCAAATATCTCCCCACACCTCCTTCTACCCTCACGTCTATTGCGGAACTGACTCTCCGATGGCGACATATTGCTCCGACTGCACCGGACACATTGTGGTGTCATCCTTACCGGGAGCGAGACCCTTTTGTCCTTGGTGAAACACCGGACATGTACATCATCGGGGGAATGACGGAATTCGCCACGTCATTGGTTGGGTTGGAACAAGATGGCAAGGGGAAGTCGTCCCGACGGTGCCGAATTGTCTTGGTACCCAGCTTTGCCGAGTCGGGAAAACTGGTTTTAATCAACATGCGGACGCTGGACGTGCGTTGCGTGAGTTTTGGGATTGAAGGCTTGAGTGTGGAAAGTGGACAGGCAGAACCACCAGAAAAGGATGGAACCATGCAGGAGGGATGATGAACATGTTTGGTTTATGGCTTCTTTGCGTGTATCAGAGTCGCTGCCTCTTCGCTGAACATATGGCAGCTCAAGCCCACGAAAAATACCTAGGATTCAGTTGAATAATGAGAAACGTAGACTAGGATTGTCCATTTGTTTATCACCGTTTATAATTGGTTTGCTACTCTAACTTTCAGTCAGCATCATTCAATATGGAAATCCATCATAGTCGCCTTGGATCTCACAATCGGTGTTGACTAATCTACAAGTATTCAACCAAACCCTTCGTTGGTATCGCTGTGTGTTGGCAGGAATCTCCCTACTTGCCGAAATGTAGGACCAGCTATCGTGCCCGCTGATCTGATTTGAAGGGGTTTAGTAACAGATTTGGAGTACGTCACTTCCATATGTATCATATTAGTAAATTATGTTGTATTGGTCCCTGATCGATGATCGAGCGGGTTGCAGCAGATCCTCCGAGGGGTCTTATAGATCGGACGGATGGGAGCTCGGGTATGTCCCGAGTGAGCCAGTACTTTCTTATTCATTGAATTACTGTATTACCAGGTCTCACTTTCCCCGCACGCCACCGAATGCATTGATGGAGTCAGTCAGGGGTTTTTCGACAACGTATAAAGAATCCCAGTACTCTCGCCCTTGAGCTTCCCTTTTTTTCTATTTATCATCTAGCTTCATCATGACACCCTTCAAATCTGTGTTTTCCCGTCTTACTCGTAAACCGACACCTGCTGTCGCGACCAACATGGCAATCGACTACTGGTGGGATCAATTACCCACCCAGCCCACGCGATTCGTAAGAAAAGTTCAGATATGTACAGCTCTCGCGACGCGCGAAGACGCTTTCGGTGCTCCAGCGGAAAAATCACACTATCACACTCTGCTCCGGGTGATCTTGGTGCCAACCTCAGGAAGTAGTTCCCGTGCCTCAGAAGATGTCCTCCTCGTCGAACGCGTCCTCTCCCTCGACCTCGCTCAACATTCAGTCACCCCTATTGCGCAGCCACTATCGAAAAGCGCTAACCTCGATCACCCCGATGTCCATGATCGCATCTGTATCGTGTCTGACGGTCCCTTCGACGAGTACGCTTGCACGCCACCTCGAGGTCGAACGGACGCTTAAATTCGGCTGTGGTTCCTCCCAACCCTCTCTCGCTCTCTCTGAGCTGGTGCAGATCCTCCAGTTTGTCAGTCAGACGACGATATTGGCCCGCATTGGCGGCGATTGCAAATTCCAGTCGCGCACCTTTGCATTTACTTGCTTGGCTGCACTTGCGCCGAGGTTGCCGCCTCCCATGTTAGCGCAGAAAGGGATGAACATGGATGTCGATGATGAAGTGGAGATGATGGATGATTCCATGTTTGAGCTTGGCGCCGAGGTGTTTCTAGTGCAAATACCCGGGCTAGTGAAAGACGACGACTCGGTGCGGGCGGTGAGTATCTGCCGTGAAAGTGTTCCGACACGTGGGGTGCTGAGACTCTTTCGTAGCTGGCATTGATCGAGACGTTGAAGGACGGACCGCGTTCAGGGATCAAACCGAGACTTTACCATTGAACCTTGGGGGCTCTCTCTCTCTCGTCCTTTTCGTGGGGTTCGGTTCGGTTATGGCTTTTGACGCGTATCGGTGTGCGTTGTCTGTCGACGATTCTCGTATCCGTCTGCGTGGCGAATGTATTTAGAGTTTAAGTTGATCTGGACCCGCAACATACTGCAAGTGCTCACCAATGAGTCAATTATGATGATAGAGCACACCCCAGTTGGTGCTCCCGCCAGGACTCGCCTGAAGACGTACTACCCAGCTAAGTGCTCGCACGAGTGACCTTCGTGTGGTGTGTTATCGAGGGTACTATCAGGATACTCGGCCAAAAGAGCGTCCCGCAGATTTGTCTTGAGTGAACAGGAATGGTACAAATGGGTAATCAAATCGTTTCATTTTTCACAGATTCCTGAGCAGGCGATTCAGGCACGAAGGAGTTTCACTTTGTTGAGCCGTATGCAAATACAACATGTTGCAGACGCAAACCAAATTTTGACCCCCTATGCATTACACTGGGTTCATCACCTACGGATATCAATACTTTTCGGATATGACTGCCGGGGCTCTCAGAAGGGTATACGTGAAGAAATGTCATCAGACTTACTCAGAGTTACGAGGGACGTCCAGCCAGTGAATGGATGGCTAGTAAAAGTGTGTGAGCAGATGTCCAGGAGTACCCGACAGATCATACCTCCTTCTGCCCTCTCCCGTAAGTGCGTCATATTGTTCCCAGACATAGCCAGTTCGCTCGTACTCCTACGCGGGATGTCAGTACCAACCGTCACGAATGTCACAGCAATGTGTACCTTGAACACGTTCTCAACGATGTTCTTTCGTAGCTCCGTATAAATCTGCTTGGCGTATTCTTGGTGAGGACCTTCAACAGCTGCATAAGTCTGTTCATACGACCCTCAGTTCGCGCGCAGTTCCCATCCAACACATTTAATAACACACCTTGTGCAGGGAGCTCAAGATCATATAGTTCATCTGAATCCAGATGGGCCCTTTCCAGTAATTTTCGCCGCGTCCGAATTCAGGGTGCGAAGCCGAGAGACTACGGATGCCATAGGGCGACCAAAGATGGTCGGGATCGCGAAGCAGTTCCAGAATAGGAAGGAGATGTGGAGAGTTGGGAGGGAGAAGGGAGAGCATAAAGGGGAATAACGACAGGTAACCCTTGTGACATACGTGCTCGGATTCATCTAGGCAAGATGCGTGAAGGGAAAGGGCGAAATACAATACAATAATGCTCACCATCGGAGTTTATTCCAACATCACAGTACATTTGAGCGTCCTCGTTCCAATGGAGGTCTAGAATCGAGTATGGTTTGTCAATATGTTCTTGAAGTTTTGAAACAGCATACCGTCGATGTTTTCGATGATGGCCTTCTCTATCTCCTTGAAACTCTCCGCGTCTTCAGTCTCCCCAATGAATTCGGCGATGCCATGCATCGTTCGTGTAAAGAAACTCATCCAACTGATAAGGTCGAGATGCAGTTCACCAGCATGCGGCGGACCCCTTGGATAGTCATCCATCCCGCTAGTGAGAACATGGGTTTCGGAACGACCGCGCCATCTATATGCCTCGGTGCGCGAACGCGCTCTTCGCCCGTATTGTTTGATCTGCCCGCGTTGCGTACGACGAAACCAGTCGTAGTGACGCCTCAGGGGGATGTAGATGGAGCGCAGGAAGTCCAGGCCTTCGTTATACGAAAGATAAACTTCTCCCTTTTGCGGAGACTCGGTAAACCCGGATAATGGAGCTTGCTCAGTACCCATCGCAAAATCTATACCGAGGTCCGCGGCAGAAGGACCATCGTTCCGCGCTACAAGACGCTCGATGAAAGCAGTGACTGCCATAGTCAGTGTCGGCGGGTTGGCGAATGTAGGCACCTGGGTCTGAAACTCGGGCGGGACACGACTACGGGCTTCTTCACCAAGGATCTGTTCTCGTGCGACCCAGCCGTTTTCATCAATAAGATTGATCCAGTCTTTGAGAATCTCGAGGCTGAGGTCATTGTCCCACTGTCCAATGTGCAGTAGATGAAAACCTTCGTCCCTTGGGAGAAACTGAACAAATGTGGAATATCAGCGACGAGAAATGACTTTACCAATAAAATCCCCTTGGGAAGAAGCTGCGGCTAGGCGTAGCAGTGAGTAGCGCCCGGGGCTCGGTGAACTTTGCTCCTTGTTGATCGTCTTGTGTCTCGGTCTCATCATAGTCATGATCATCTTCTTGATCCCATTCGAACGCGAACCCTTTGTCAACGATTGAGGTCCCGTAGAAATAACCAATTCCTCCGAGGAGGTTGGATGTGATCGCCTTGCTAAAGGACTTGAGAGCCTCGTGATTGGAAACAGCAAATGAATCAGGAGTGGGAAAGCGACTTTCAAATCGCTCATTAAACGTCGAAATTAGTGCGGGAATGCCGAGGTCAATCGCACCAGCTGCCGAAGGATTATGTCAGCATGCGAAAGAGATGTCAATCAATGCACACACAGTCTAATTTGCTGTGAGAACTTGCACTGTCAAAAACGACGTCAAACTGGAATTCGCCATCGAAAAACTTTTGCACTGCGAAAAGGTTGCTTGCTGTGACAGTCTCGTCGGGAAGTTGAAGGAGAAAGGATGGGTCAGGTAGACCATCTGCTTGACGGTATTGCTCTGATATAGGCCCCGCGTGCTTCATAACACTTTGGAGAATGAAATCTATGATGGAACGAAACATATGAAGCGAATCCATTCATGGCGTGACAAGACGGACCTTTGGCAGTCCAAACCTGACCGGGATTGACGCGTAAACCCACGAAATGGGTCTTGCCCAACCTATCCGCAAATGCTTCCGAATGAGGACCCGAAATCACGGCTTGGTTATCATCGCCTGAGCGGACGTAAACCCAAAGAAAGGGATTGGTGTTTCAGAGTGCTTACCGTCGACAATACGGATAGTGAAATCGCCGAGGCCTGGAGTAGTACCAGAAAACTCTATAGGCTCATCAATCCCCTGGTACCAGTGAGTAGGAAAGCAGGGAGTGAGACAATTGCACGTACATTCTCATCTTCATCAGTCATCAAGTCAACACCACCGAGACCTTCGAGCCCCAAGTAAAAAATTGTAGAAATTCTAGATGGGTACGCTATTGGACGTGACTGGGTTACGTTCGCTCGTATTGACAGTGACACGCGTACCTTGTTGGATAGGTCTCCCTTTGATGCGGGCAGCCCAACTGCCTCCATGCTGACCGCCAGGGACTTTCAAAAACTCGGTTGTGATTACAACATTGTTCTGACTGTCCTCGAGAACCTGTATGCCGCCCTGACGAGAGTCAAACGCCGTCCAAGTGTAACTGTCAAGTCCGTCGCCTTGGTCGCATGCATGTCGTGGCTCTAAACAACATCAGCCATTACACACCAGATACACAACGATGTTGAGCGCACTCGCGAAAGACTGGTAATTCTGGGTCCCGAACCATATGAGTCCCGCAACGAGGGATTGTGGTAATCTTGGCTGAACGCCGAAGTACAAACCTGGACGGTAGGTACCCCAATGCAAGTCTTCAGTGTCATTATTCTGTAGTGAAAATGCGCAAAACGGCAATGAGAGCAGAAGCAGCCAAAATAGCTGCATCATATTGTAGTGGTATGTACGTGGATCTAATTGACAGGTGCCACTGTCAGTTGGTCATGTGACTTGAAAACTACTACCGTACTTTGCGACACCTTGTCGGCGATCGACTACGGTATTCTTGATCCACGCATTGCCGCCTTGAAGGATCACCGACCGTGCTCTAATCGATTTCTAGTGATTCGGTGTATGGATGACTTGCGCTGACACTGCAGCTCCTTTCGGTTGTCCTCAAGTGGTCCAATGATATTACCAATTAATCTCGACGAGACCACAAAACCTGGCATGGCTCTCACTCCAGCTGCTTTCCGATCACAGCGGCATTCAAGAATGTGGGTACCACCACGCACGAAGGCGGTTACTTGGTCTAGGACGCAGTCAAGAACCTGTACATTTTCAACTGATTAATGGACCGCTCCGTCATACTAGCAAAACGTCTTTGTAATATTCTCAAAAGAAGGTACGAATCGGTTGAATAATATACACCGTTGGTTATCTTACAGCGGCCGCAGATCCGCAATGGGTCCACTGGGCCGTCATCTTGCAGTCCCAGGATACAAATGCAGCACGCCGCTTATTTAATAAGAACGCTTCATCCTTGAACGAGTGGACTTGCAACCGACCTCGTCTACCAGCGAAATATGTCACAGATGACTCTTAGCGACGACAAGAAAGACGACGAAGAACTACAAGCGTTGGGATATACCTCTTCCTTCCGGCGCGAGTTCTCCAATCTCGCTACAATCAGTTTTGCATTCAGCATTTTGGGTGTTTGTGCCGGCGTCGCTATGACTTTCAATACACCCTTACTCCTCGGGGGTCCTACATCTGTGACATGGTGTTGGTTCCTAGGGGCAGTGAACACCCTCCCTCTAGCAAGTAGCATCGCAGAGGTCGTCAGCGCGTATCCGACTTGCGGTGGGATTTACGGTGCTTCAGCTCGCTTGTGCCCAAAGAAGTATCGTGCAAAGGTCCGTCCACCTTCCTTAGACATCAAAACCTTGGCCAACTCGTCCGTCTATAGGTCGGCTGGGTTGTGGGCTGGCTCAACCTCCTCGGTATGATCGTCGGCCTTACGTCTGGCGAGTGTGGACTTGCCAACCTGATACTCGCCGCAATATCTATATCCACCAATGGATCATATGCAGTCACCTCCGAAAGAGTGGTGGGACTAGCCATTGGGCTGCTTGTCACCCATGGCTCCCTCAACTCCCTCAGAACCCGACAACTTGCCCATTTCGCCAGCTCATTCATGTTTATTAGCTTGGGTGTAACTTTTCTGATCATCATCCTGCTCCTGGCAATGACCCCAAGGTCCGATATGCACACCGCGTCGTATGTCTTTGGTGCGGACGGCCTCATCAACGGAACAGGGGGTTGGAGTAATGGGATCAGTTTCTTTCTCGGACTGCTCAGTGTGCAGTGGACCCTGACAGGATACGACTTCACGGCTCATATCTCCGAGGAAGTTCATCGTGCCGCATATACCGCACCAGCCGCTATCGTCATTTCGTATACTGGCACCGCGATTCTCGGTTGGGTCCTCGGCATTGTCCTGGTCCTTTGCTCTGGACCGTTCACCGATCTTCCTGGTTCATCGGGGTCTGCGTTCCTCACGATCATGGTGTCGCGATTGGGATTTCGCATATCCATCGCTCTCTGGGTCTTGGTCTGTATGACTGGATTTTTTTCCGGGCAGACTGCCTTGCAAGCGGGATCTCGCGCTTTATACGCCTTCAGTCGCGACCATGGCCTTCCTGATGGTGGATTCTTCGGACGTATCACTCACATCACGCAAACACCGCTGAGAGCCGTTTGGTTGACAGCCTTTCTTGGTGCCCTTCCGGCATTCCTTTACCTAGTCAGCGATATCGCTGCCAACGCCATCTTCGCCGTGGCAGCCATGGCCCTAGACCTCTCCTATATCATCCCTGTCATTCTCCGACGCATCTTCTATTCACATCCAGAAGTCAGATTCAAACCAGGTCCGTACTACATGGGCGACGGCTGGCTTGGAGTATTTGCCAATGTTTGGGGCATCCTGTGGACAATTTTTGTCTGCGTGGTGTTCTCACTGCCCACGCTATTACCTGTCACAGCAACAAACATGAACTATGCCGCACCTGTCACACTGGGAGTACTTGCCATTACTGGCTCCTGGTACGTGTTGGGCGCACATCGACACTACCATGGTCCACCCTCTGGAGGGGGTAGTGGATCTGATGCAGGTCAGAAAGCTGACGGCATCGTCAAAGAAGGCATCTAAATATAAGTAGCTGGTTTTGCGCGACCCACTCACACGTTCCTCTTTGACGTGCACTTCAACTACTTATATCTCACCTTCAGATCCTGTAACAGGAAGCTGCCACAGTGATGGCATTGAAGTTCCTTGGTCAATATTCCGATTGTACTCTCGTCTATCCTTTTTCCCGAATATGTGTTCCATGATACATAACTGCCTCACTTCGTTTGGACATTATTCTCGTACGCGCCCGTCGGATGTGTTGCAGTACTTGGTGCTAGGAGGACAGGACGTCAGTGCGGCGGTGTTGTACCATACAATAGTACCTAGTAATAGTCTTCCTGTGACGCCTCTCAGCGCGAGCGCCAACAACACCCGGATGTGTCACGGAAAGTGGCCGCCGCAGCCATAGCCTGGGGCTTGCCTTTGATATCGGTCTCGATGGCAGAGGCAAAAGCGCTGCATTGAACTAGCAGTGACATTTCTTCGTAGCCGATGTACGCTAGTTCGGCACTGTCCCTTTCCGAGGCTGTCCGTACATCGAGTCCGGCCTCGACGGGCTGGTGTTCCTTTGGAAGACCCCCCTTCAACCGTCGCCCGGTCCTTCGCAAGAGTCACGGCAGTAGAAGCCTCCATGCGTCCCAGCGCTCGGTTTTCGTGCTGTGACGAGCAGTGGAACAGAACGTTCTTCTGGACGCTGAGGGGACTGAGCCTGTGATCAAGCTGCTGCAAAGATGTGAATGCTCGAGCAAGACGTCGCAGCTCTCCGCTAATGGAGGACGGATGTACAGACCGGAGTCGTTTCGGCGCCGGACGATGCCGGTTACCTTTGTCATTCGTCCGCTTTAGTGTTGGCGTATCGTAGAACATGTGCACTTTAATTTGATTGTATGACATTCCGTTTCTGTTGGAATACTTGGACATTCTGATCGTTACTACTTCCCCATGGAGTCAACACGCGAGTCAAATGGGTTACATAATGATGGCGGAGACAGTGGACACAGCATTTTTCAAGGCTATGCCCCGCCGTACGCGCGCTCAGGAATGACGAAGAATGTAGCCTGTGGAAACCGGTAGGTCCTTGACGTCATCGAAAGGCACGCAGTCTCTGTAACTAAGGTCCTGATCACACTGCTAAATCTGGCGTGGGATCTCTAGTACAGTGGCCGCGCCTTGTGTCGTTGCATTGTGAGACCAATAAAGACATGTCGCCCCTAGTGTGGCGATGACGGTAATAAACTACTATCTAATTGTGTGACACGTGAGTTCCACGCCAGTGCCGCACTGTATAATAAGGCTCGTGCGGAGATGGGAGTCGAACTCCTCAGAAAGACTCAAATTCTCCCTATATTCCACACTACCATTCCAGATGGATTCTGTTAGCGTCGCGGACGGTGCAACGACGGTTGTTGGCGGCCCCGCGTCTGCTGCTAACCGCAAAGAACTCCTCAAAGAGCGCAGCAATGACTTCCCAGCCAAACCGTACCCTTCCATCACCAATGGACCATCCAAGCTTCGGGTTGTTGGGCATGACTTCTCCAGAGTAGAGTATGCGATGGAGGACCGACCCTTTTTTGTACCAATCGGCAATGACGGCGTGACCGCCGCGTTGCAGAAACTCGATAGGCAACTACAGAATGTTGGTGGCATTTACCGAACTCTATGAATCACCGCAGTGCTAACCCACGGAGCGTATCTAGAGCGGAAGAAACAATCTGTTGTCCAAAAAAGTGGGTGTTCTGATCCTACCAGGACTCCGCAGTTCAGGCCTCTGATCGTGCTTCTTAGCATCCGGTTTCATGGATCGGCCGCGAAGTTCCTCCCGGAGCTATGGGCCTGATCAACCACGGAGGTCTCCCCAAGATCGTGACCCGCCCTGGCCGCTACCCAGGCTTTCCTCTTCGGAATTGGTGGGCGCGGGAGTGGTGTGGAACCCAAGGACGTAAGTTGTAAAGTTGCTGCGAATTTCAATTGTATGACTGACGATCTTTTTTTCAGTATCAGATACCGCCATCGAGTTCAAGGGCTTGACTGTGGTGCAGGTTTCCCAGAACCAGGTAAGACCGCAGAACTAGTTCAAAACTCAGTGCTTGTACTCATGTGCTGTCGCAGGCAGCGGTTGTATCCGATCCACAGGTCAGATTTACATCGTAATCCCGTTCATTCTCCTGGCTCATACATCGAATTGACAGAATCGTATCTTTGTCGTGAAGAATTCGGGTTTCGTTGCGTATGCTGTCGAGGGTACATACAACGTACTTGCAATAGTTGATCAGACACACTTGCAGTTAGCAATCAAGGACCATGTGACAGGTGCTACTTTAGGATGGTAGGTTCAAAGATCTGGTTTTCACCCGACCTAATTGTTTCAAAGGTCGCACGAGGTCAAGATGAGAAGTCGCATTGGCACTGCAAAGGATCAAGAGTATATTGTCGCGCTCTTGTTTGTCCCCTTGCAAGCACGGATCCGTTCTTTTTTTACTTATACGATATCCATGCAGCCTGAACATCCCCGCGAGCAATTGTGCGATTCTGCAACGTGGAGATGACCTCGAGCTACTTCCTGCAGGACAGCATTACATCACGAATCCGAATGTCACTTTGCGTGGACTGTATACTCTTGGGGAGAACCAACTTGAAATGCCCACGAAGGACATGTAAGTGCACAGTCATGTAGTTCTCATATATCACTTGACCATGCATATAGCTTCACGAGGGATCAGGTTCCAGTAGGGCTCCGCATCTATTTGAAATGGTGAGTTTTTATTGCGTTCCTTGACTCCCCCAGTTTCTTATCCTTTGCAGGCAACTAGTTGAACCACTCAAAGTGGGTTTAAACTATACTCTCCGTCGATACGTTGATTTTGATGTAGGATTCAAGCTTACAACCCACGGCTATTCCACGCCATATGACGCGCTTCGCGACAAGACACAGTCGATCTTGACGCAAATCGTTGCTCATCGTGCGTGATGCCATTTCATGACCAAGATTCAGCTGACGATTCGAACAGTCGACTACAGTTCAATGGTGAAACAGCGCTCGCTTGGGCCAGAAAACCTGGAGGATGGTGCGGACCCTTCGTCCGCTTTTCTGGATGCTCTAAGGACTCGTGCGATGGATGAGATGCACGAAGCTGCATTGGAGTACGGCATCGTGTTGAAAGATCTCGGTGGGTTTCCTAGATCAGTCATGGTTGAGCCGCTCACGGAATTATCAAATTCCAACAGCCGTCATTGATAGGCAATTCAAAGGCGAGATCGCGTCCACGATGGATAAGCTTACTACTAGAGCGCTCCAGGCACAAGTGGAAGCTGCTGTAAATCATCTCTTCACTGTTCTCTATTTAATGAAGCTCAGCCCTATTACAGAATGTTGACAGGGAGAACTCGAACAAAGTGAAGCAAGAAGAGGGTGCATTATCTGTCGCACGAATCAAAGCGCAAACACGTAACGTACGTGCAGAAAGATTTTACTGTGCGCAACAAGCCTGACATGGACATGCTATTTCCAAAGACACAAGCCGATTCTGAGGCTTACAACGTTATTGCGACTGCGAAAGCCCAAGCTGAACGGATGAAGATCGAAGCTCTCGCGCAGGCGGAAGCTATTCGCCTCACTGCAGAGGCAGAGGCAGAGGCCGTCCGGATCAAGGCTGCTGCGGACGCTGACGTCGTGGATCAGTTCGCCCGAGAAATGGGAATGAGACGGGTCGAAGTCTCTCGAATTAAAGCGTTTGGCAACAAAACGATCTTCGCACCTTCCGATGGACCTGGGAGCCAAATTGGCAGTGCAATGGCGATGGGCATGGCTGCGGCAATGGGAAGCGACGCAAGAAAGTGATTCCGCTTCCGATAGGTCTCTCTATTTATTCTCTGCGTATGGTGAAATATGTACTTTCCAGCCGCTTGCGTTGTTTTATGGTAACCACATAGTGCTTAACTAGTCATAGTACTCTAGTGTAATTTTGAATTCTGCAATATTTGGCAGGTCGCCTCTAACGAAGGGTTTGCAAGGCGGTGTCCCATCAGAACATCCTATGACGCCTATTGGAAGCTCTCAAATGGCTTTGTTATGCCTAATTTTATATCCTCTGCAAGTGTGCTAAGTTATCTTGGAACGAGTCACTTTCCCAAGTCAAGCTTCCTCTTTCAGGGGTGTCTTGTGGCCAAACATGCTTGTCACGCCGCAGTCACATGTCACGGCAGCCAGGAGGCTTTGAAAGCCACTTTGGGTTACTACTGCTCTACCTTCATCCTCAACGTTGACTTTCACCCGACTTCCCGTCAGCTCTCCCACACTTTACTCGTCTTCATAACTGCTCCAACCATCCACAATGAGGTCGAAATTCAAGGATGAGCACCCTTTTGGTATGCTGTGTTCCTATGCTGCAGGTTGTCTGCTCACCCAAATGACAACTCACAGAGAAGCGCAAGCAGGAAGCCGAGCGTATCAGACAGAAGTATCCTGATCGTATTCCGGTTAGTGTTCATCCTCTGGAATAAATCCTGGAATCTCAGCGAATTCAGGTCATCTGCGAGAAGGCAGACCGAACGGATATCCCGACGATCGACAAGAAGAAGTATCTGGTACCCTCGGTAGGCGTGCCTTTACTGCATAGTGTGCGCGATGAATGTCTGATTAAGTCTATTACGTAGGATCTGACGGTCGGCCAATTCGTCTACGTCATCCGGAAGCGCATCAAGCTCGCACCAGAGAAGGCTATATTCATCTTTGTCGATGAGGTTCTTCCACCAACTGCTGCACTTATGAGTGCCATATATGAAGAGCACAAGTGCGTTTCTACTCACTTGATATCATTTGCAGTGGCTGATCATATTATCCTTCAGGGACGAAGACAATTTCCTCTACGTCAGCTATTCGGGAGAGAATACGTTCGGCCAGGAGGGGTGGATTGAACTATGAACACTTTCGGGGGACACTACGATCTGTCGGTGCTTGCCAGAAGCTTTGACTTGATAGACAGCGCAGCAAGCGTACCAGATTTCTCCTATTCCCTCGCTCACCGTTTAACCCCCCCTACATACCCTCCCATCTCTCCGCTTGCTTGCCTCTGTATTTTACTTCTGACACCGGTCTGAGTCTTTTGTTTTTCTATTTGTTTCGAATTACAATCAATGCACTTTGTACATGGATATTTATTTAGCGTACGACCGAGCCAAGACCAGTAAATGTCCTGTCAAGCTGTGAAGATAAGTTGAAGGAGATACTGGTGGCAACATGAATTCAAAGCGGTCTGCTCTCGCTCTTTGATGGAAAGGTTCTGACCAGGCGGCTGGTGTCACATTCCAGGTCAAAAGCAACGCGTTGTCTCAAGTTTCATAACCTGGTCATATCATGAACATGCATATCAATTCTGTAAGCTTCAAAGATGGAAAGACCTTTACTCGCTTTGCGGGCCACTGAAGCTTGAATTTGAACCTTCAAGCTTCAAGTACTACGGACTTCAGCACAATTACACCAGTGTACCAAAATGGGTCTCTGGGCGCCCCCACGGGCCATATCATGGGACAATCCGAGCTCTCGGTGATCGGTAGCGTGGCCGAGTTGGTCTAAGGCGTTGGATTTAAGAAATTTGAATCCCAATGGGCGTAAGTCCGCGCGAGTTCGAACCTCGCCGCTACCAAACCATTTTCCTTTTTTGTGCCTTTTGACCGTATGACTCGGTCGAGTTTACGCTCCATCCCTCGTGATGATACATTACATGACATCGTTATTGTTATTTCACCTAGTAATCTTGATGATACATCTCGTGAATACCGAGTTGCAGCGCTCTCTACCGCCGTGGTGTCCTATCCCAGATAGAGCACTTGATCAAAAAAGCTATCACCAGTCAATATTATGACAACGGCACGGCGGAGAGTTACTCACCCCTTCAATATTGTCCTGCCCTCCAGGACGTTGTCGCACCCTGATCAACAGCACTAAGACATCGAGATAAAACCAGATAAGATTACGCTTACCTGCGCGTCGGGACGAACTGCTGCTCGGAGTCACCATCAAAAAATATGTTTCCGACGCTACTCGTGCCTCCTGGCACGGTACGAACACGTCTGCAGAGCCATGTCAGATACAATATACGTGTCACGACGTCATGACAACACAGACCGTGTAGGCTTGGCGCCGCTCGACTGCCAGTGCTGGTCAACAACGATCAACGAGCATCAGAGGCCGAATACTCACCTCGGTCGCATTGTCAGCGTTGTTCGTGGATGGTCGAGGAGCAGTATTCAGGGCGTCATCGGTAAACTCCTCTTCGAGCAATTGCTGAATGGCCGTCGTATTGGGCGGGGAAGCCGTCACTTTGGGGGAACAAGGTGAATCATCAGACTCTGTGTCAGAAACAAGATGCACGTGCGATCTCACATACCTTGTGCAGACACCTCTGAACCAGAAATCGCAGCCATGGTCCCAAACTCTGCATATCCTGAAACATGACCATTAATCGCGAGACGCAGCAAGCGGAGGCGTGGTGACCCGTACGTGGCAACTTCTGGATGTTGGTAAAACCTGGATCGACGGTAACGCCGGTATACCTGCGCTTGCGGTGCTGAACTTTTTTTTTTGCCGCGTCACTATTCACGAGAGGGGGAGCCACTTACTTGAGAAACTCCAAGAGGGTACGTTTCGTGAAGACGATCTTGGTAGTATCCCAGTCCAACATGCCTATGGCGTTGATAGACGGGTTAGATACACCAATGGAATGGGCGTGCAAAACTAACCGAGGTTCATGGGCCAGTCCTTTTCTTTGGATACATCGATAGCCTGGGATGGGGTAAACCTGCGAAAGCAATCGGCGCGTGTTTTGGGATCGTATCGTGTGCGGACGTACGTGGAAGACATTGGAACAAGTGGTATGGATTGAAACTGATTGTGCTAGCTAGTAGTAGATGGAGAAAACCAAGAAGTGGCTAGAGGTAGTAAACGGGCAATTCAGTAGCCAAAAACGGTAACCACTTGATCAAACTCGCGACGCCTTCTCGAGACGTGAAGCTTTGCCGGGGTTAGCACAGAAGCTAGTTCATTATCATCATTCGCGCGGATACTTCCTACCAAACCGAACGAAAATCCGAACATACTTGATCGACCTTCGATCCACTGGCATCATATTGAGCGTCCTGAAAATAATCTAGCGAGCAGTCGTAAATGTACATTCCAGTGATAAAAACCCAGACTTGATACGGCTCAGCCGGTAATGTTATTATAAATATAAAAGACTTGAGCTAAACGAGGAAACTAGAGAGCGATAAAAACCAACTTGAGACGAGAAAGCATCAACAGTTTAAACAAGAAGAGAGCATTGCTTTATATACCGGAAAGCGAGTACGTGATATCATGATGGAAGTATGTCTTCTGTACGTGTGTTGGGGGTGAGATACTGGTTGGTTGATTCCTCGCGAGAAGGATGAGGATTCAGTTGGGGTGCTCGGCGTGATTGGAACCGAGGATGAGGAGCATGAGCAAAAGTCATGCAGATGTCACATGAGGAAACGGCTGCATTGGTAGAGAAAACGCCGAGGCCTAGGAAGAAAGAAAGAAAAAACTACGAGTATCACGGCGATACGTTCCCTTCCATTAAAACATCAAAGTCCTCAAGGTCGAGAGACAGGGTGTCAAAGTGAAGAGAGTCAAGCCGCATCTCAAAATCAGGATCGCGAAGACGACCGGCGTGAACTCCTCGGCGATGCCGCGGTGGAGTAAGCGTCTGATCCATGTTCCCCAGATCAAGTGCATCTGCAAATATGCCTTCCTCCGTAGGGACATCACGATTATTGGATGTCGAGTCCGGCAAAGGTGGTGGTATGGAATTGCCACAGGTCGGTGAGGGGTCGTCCCCGGACGAAGAAAACGAGAAAAGTCGGTGGAGTTCTCGGACAGAGAATCTTGTGAGGGTATTCTTCCTCGAGGAAGGCATTGGAGGGATGGGAAATATCGATCTATTCGGCGAGTCACTGGTGGTGACAGCATCTGGAATCTCGCTGAGGGACACATTCATCTTGTTATATTTGAGGGATAAAGGGGACGACGGGTCGGCTTGGGTGGGATGATGCGTTTCAGCGAGTGCTGCTGCTGATGGAGCATGAGGGATGGATGAGGCCTCTGATCGTGAAGATTTCACAGGCTGGAAAAGTTGTGCAAGCGACAGCGTGCTAGCCCGCGAGAGAGATCTCTTCTTGATGGGGGTCGTGGGGGAGCGATTCTCTACTTGATCCTTGTCTGAACGGATCTGCTCTTGCACCCCCTTGAAGATCCCGGGCATGCTTTCAGTGGACGGCCAGAGGTCCTTCACGTGAGTCCTGTGCGAGCTTTTGCCAACATTCTTTATCGACTGCAGGGCCTTGCTCGCCCGCGCCTTGAGAGTCTTGGAGCGTTTGACATTTGTGTTCTCCTCTCGGTCTGCAACAACCCTGATACGCTTGACCTTGACCACCTCGACGACATCTGAATCCTCCCGTGCATCTCTCTGTCTTTCTCGAGATGGCCTATTTTCGATTATCTTTATAGCTTCTGGACGCTGTTTCTTCTCGAGCTTCTTCGGCAAGGGAATCCTGGGTCTTGGCTGGTGAGTGGCGGTCCTACGAATGATGGGTGTGGGGGCGTAGTTGTCGGACTGTTGTGAAAAGAAAGGAACGTTGAAAAAATGAATGTCAGGATTGAGGTCGGTTGTGTTTTCAGGTTGTTCGTCGGCATCGAAACAACACCATGGTGGATTGTCCTGCTGTTCCTCTTCTGGAGGGACGACAAACACATGTGGCACTCGCAAGCTGGATGGGTGAACCGAGTGTCCTATCGATCGAGACGAGCTGGCGTTCAAGGTCGCGATAACCGGAGCCATAAGAATATAAAATAAAGAGTGACTTGGGAAGAATTCATGGAGTGAGAAAAGGTAGGGCGTTGAAGCAGGACGTTGCTCACCCGACAATCAGCTAGAACAACCGCGACCAAGACAAGAAAGAGCCAGCCGCCGAAACAATAGTAGACCAAGTTCAACCGATACGCGTCGTTCGCACGTGATGCGCGTAATAACTGACTTGTCTCCAACCATGGCTAAGAATATGCAAATCACATTCCTAGGGACATGTAGTGGAGGGGGACCTTCACTCTCACGCAACTGTTCTAGTCTAGGTCTGTCAGCCACTCGTGTTTCATGAGCTTGGCCTAACGCGTAGGAGCATTAGTTGCGAACGTCATCGGAGACGGAACGTTATGGAGTATGGAATAAGCGGATTTATCTGCTCATGCATTGTCTCAGTCCTTTTCATTACAGTGGTGGATTGTGCAGAAGGTACTACCCGTCAATTTCAATTGCAGCCTCGCGGTACCGGACAGGAAGTACTCCGAGCCCA